>BEHA01003035.1:227145-251402 GCA_002897215.1 Eschscholzia californica subsp. californica | reverse complement strand
GCTGAAAAGGACCAGACTGACATTCTCTTCTTCTATTCAAGTTCAGGTTCAGAGGGAACTATTCTTGTTTTTGTTTCTCTTCAGAGTTTGTATTCCGTGATTACACTGTTGAATTCTAGTGGTAGAGAATTTTGGATTGTTAGATGCAGAAAATAGTCGAAGGAAGATAAAATTTGAAAATTGCCTCTTTTTATTCTTATTAAATATCTGGATTGTGAACTGAAGTTATCAACTATCTTATTTTCGTGTCTATGTTTGGATTGATCACAAATAGTTGGGGATGCCTTTCTTCTTTTTATTCCTTTTCTTTAGGCTGATTGCTTTCCCAGAAAATTCACGATAGAGGACTAGAAAATGTAAACGACGGACAGATTGACTTGTTGTAATCATTAGTTTCTTCAAGGATGATTTCAGTTGTGAGCGTAGGTCTTCTGTTTGTGCTTGTTTCGAACTTGAAATCTAGTTCCAGTTTTCACGATGACTTCCGTCTCAACTACCCATGTTAATCTTAAGATATTGAAGAAAATTTCTGAGATAGATTTATGTAACATTATATGATTGATAAGCAGTGAGACGGTTGAATGTGGTCAAATAGGGGGTCAATGTGCACTATGAATTGGGAGCTACAACTATAAAAATTCGAATATTGAAATACACTACAAATTGCGGCAACCATCACCGTTTTCACTCGTACACGGTACATCTGGTGACGACCTTGAACAATTGGGGTTTTGCAACCCTTGAGGAGGGTTTCACTCGCAGTCTCCTATATTTGTTGGTCAAGCTTTGATCGCGTCAGGAAGTTAACGAACTTTTCAAGATTGTATGTGTGCATAACTTCGTCGAATCCATTAGGGAGGTGGTTTAGAAGAGCTCTGTCACATGAGTCCTGATTTTGGAGGCTAGCACGAGTCCCAGAGGTGGATCTTAGACAACACTATCCTTATGCACGACTTAGCGAGGTCTGTAGCAGTCACGTCGCCACTTTAAGCCTTTGCATGAGAAGGTGGGTTTGAGTAAGCTCTGTTCCCTGATCTCTGCTCTGGTCAGAGTGACAAAATAGTGAAGTTGGTAGAAGTCACTTGATACCTTGAGCTTTGATCTGTTTGGAGATAATAACAGTGCCGCAGTAGGCCAGACAAAGCCAATGATCCGCAATTCACATACCAACTGTTGTGTATCATAAGATCTCTCAGTGTCAGAAGATACACACTCATCAGACATTATCATTCAAACAACTATACACACGTTACTACCATCAGAACTGGTGTTTTACCACCACATCATCTCAAACGTGCTCCGCCGTGGTCATCCAAATCTACATAAGCATCAGGTTTGTCATACAAAAAGGATCAGAGGACATCTTCGACACCTGCACTTAGAGAATTCTTTCTTTAAACTGCTAAAACAACTGAATTGAGCTTCAGAGTGTTTCTTTTTGTAGGCTTGGTCTCCTGAATCCAATCGGGATCTGAGGAAGAGTTCATTAACTGATCGGACATTTCGATCATCAAGAAGATAACCCAATTACCCAAGAGACCACTTTTTGGAAGGGTGACACTTCAACAACCTCCTAGAATTCGTTATCGCACCAACATTTCGTTCACACAAATTCAAGTACATTAATCACTTGAATTTCACCATGTCTTACCGCGAAGAAGCTATCAACAAACATCACATGATTTGAGGGAAGAAAAGAAACGAGATGCAGATGTTATGATTTTAATGCAATCCACCGTCCTGAAACTTTCAAGAAGTCAGACCTAGTAAAGAAACAGAGAAAAGTGAAGGCGAGAAGGGAACCTCACTGGTCTCTTGTGAAGAAATTGTTCGCTGTGACGGCTACATCTTCTACTCCGTTCACGAATAACGACAAAGAACATAATGCTTGGACTCCTAGAACCAACATCCATTAGGGCATGTAGTAGTGGGTTATGTTAGGAAAAATAGCCTAATTAACTTGTTCAGGAATATGAAATAAAAGATGTGAATGTAAAAGCAGAGACACAAAGATTATTTAACATGGCAAAAAACCCTCCAAGATAGAAGGTAAAAAATCACGGGACCTAGTCCAGAAATCTTCTACTATGATTAAATAATGGGTTACACAATTCTCCCTAAAGCAATAGGGATTAACCAATTCTTTAAAATGTGTAGAAACACTCTTGGATAACAACTCTTCACCAAAACTATAGTGGATAAACTGAACAAAGAAATAACGAAATATAAATCTCTTATTCTTTAGGATTTGAACAAATCCTAGATTACCAAAAGTTGAAGAAGATAACCACAAACTAAGTCTCTTCACAAGATTAATAATCTTCTTTTCTTCAAACCAATATTCTTCTCTTTCAATCTCTCTTGAAAGAACCACTTCAGAATAACTTTCTTTCTGTTTCTGAAAGTTGTGAATAATCTCTTTTTTTTCATTCTCTTTTATAATGATAAATAAGGAGGTTTACCAATAGAAATAGGCATTCTTTTTTAGGCTTGAAAAAAATAGAAGTTTCTATTTTTTTCCCCAAATAAGGAATAAGGGAAATCCTATTTCAATTAGGAGTCCTTTTATTATAGGAGGGAACCCAACAAACTCCCCCTCCCGACTTATGAAGAGGGACCTACCATCCCCAAACCTGCAACTCTGCTACATAGCCCATGCTTGCCTTTGGGTAATGGTTTTGTCATCATATCTGAACCATTGTCGTAAGTATGGATTTTCTCGATCTTCAACACCTTTTCTTCAAGAACATCTTGGATCCACTAGTATCTAACATTTATATGCTTAGACTTGGAATGGAAACTATAATTCTTATTGAGGTGGATGGCACTCTGACTATCACAATGAATAACATAATTATCTTGTTTCATACCAAGTTCTTCTAACAGTCTCTTCATCCATAACATCTCCTTGCAACATTCTGTAATGGCAATATATTCTGCCTCTGTAGTAGATAAAGCTACACACTTTTGTAATTTAGATTGCCATGACACTACCCCCCTGAAAATGTAAATAGGTAGCCTGATGTGGACCTTTTGGAGTCTACATCTCCTGCCATGTCTGCATCTGTGTAACCGACTAATACTGGCTTATCATTACCAAAACATATACGAGCTTTAGACATACCTCTAAGATACTTCAGAATCCACTTCACTGCTAACCAATGCTCTTTGCCTGGATTGGCAAGAAATCGGCTTATTACTCCAACTGCAAATGCAATGTCCAGTCTCGTATATACCATTGCATACATGAAGCTTCCTACAACTAAATCATAAGGAATTTTCTCCATTTCTTCTTTCTTACTTTCAGTTGATGGACACTGATCACGCGTCAACTTGAAGTGACTAGCTAATGGATAACTCACTGGTTTTAATCAACACCATGGAATCGATTACACAGAAACCTTTAGCCACATTGTTCGTCCGACCACTATTCAAACGATTCTTACACTTGCAGTCACGAACGATTGGCCGATTAGGCAATTGGATGTCAAGAGTGCTTTCTTGAATGAAGATTTAACAGAAGAGGTCTTTATGAGACAACCTCAAGGTTTTCAGAATCCTGATCTTCCGACTCATGTTTGCAAGCTCTACAAAGCAATCTATGGGTTGAAACAAGCCCCAAGGGCATGGCATCACAAATTTACAGATTCTTTGTTACACTTAGGGTTTAAGCAGTCGATTTCTGATCCATCAATGTACTGTAGACGAGATTCAATAAGCTTTTTGGTGATTACTTTTCGTTGATGATATTTTGATTACTGGTTCATTAAATTTAGAGGTAAGCAAATTAACTTCTTATCTTCATAATCAAATCTCTCTCACTGATTTGGGAAATCTTTCTACTTTTTGGGCATGGAGGTTACTTGATGGGTCATGAAGATGTCCCATCTGAGTAGTTTAATTTAGTCGAGTTATTTCCTTTCGATTCTTTATTATAATAAAATGGTTGGGTTCCTTGATTAGATGTCTTTTGCAGAGTTAGTTGTGAAAATGGCTAAAAACGAGAAAAAAATGCATGAAGGGTATTTTGGTCATTTAGATTCAAGGATCATCTGGTAATTTGGCCAAAGTTAGTGCATGGGTGAACAGTAGAGTCCAAGACGATCCCGTAAGAGAAAACAGAAGTCAAATCGGAGTTCAGACGAGAGAATTAGCCAAAATCAAAGATGGGTCAAATGTTGTTGACTAGGTGGGACACTTTCAGTAGCCATTCGGGAATGCTGTATGACGGGAGACACGTGGCTGACTTTCGAGGCCGGCGCATCCATTTCCGTGTTTCCGCTAAGCGTCGAAATGGACCCTTAGAGCATTATCTGGTACAACATGTCGCAGCTTAGTTCAGTAGGCCCAGGCCCGCCTTTTGATCTTATCCATCTGTTTCCGCGCAAATCATATCTGACGGTTGCTGAGTATCTGGGCATTTTGATGTTCCCGTGTTACACGAAGTAACGTAGCTTCCGTGATCCCCATTCTCAAGAACCGTCCAGATTCGAGTTTTCTTCATCTTACGGTTGGTCTTTCTACCGCGACTTATTAACATGTGGCCGGTTACGCACTAGTTTGCAAAACCCTAATTTGACTGCCCCTCCCATTAGTCGACACATGGCAGCCTCATTTCCTCCATTTAAACCTTAGCCGCTAGAGAACGTGAATTGGTCTGAAGGTTTTTGAGAAAAAACTCCCGAGAATTCCCAAAATAACCCTCCATCTCTAACTTTCGACCATTTTAACCTTAATAAACCCTAGTCATATAAAATGTCTTTTGTCCTCGTTTTTTGGAGACTTCAACGACCCTCTCATTTCCTCTCTTAGCCTCTTTCTCTCTCTTTTTACCTCTTCTTCTAGTTCTAACAACAAAAATCCTAGCCTCCATCATTCTCTTCTATTACCCCTTCTACCCTAATTTATTTTCAATTTCTTTCTAATCTATCTATCTATCTTTCTACATCTTTTTCTTTTCCTTTCACAATGTCTTTCCTTCTTTTTTTTCTGTTCTAAAATCCATTTTCTCTCATCTTTTCAACCAATGTGCTATTATTTGGATTTGGAGCATACTTGGAAATCATTTGGAGCAAGGAATTGGGTGATTTATTTTCTTTGTCTCATTTATTTTCATGCATTTTGTTTTATCAATGTATATGTCTCTAAATTTAATGAGTAGCTAATCTTGTATCTAGGGTTTAGAGGAAGTCATATTTGATCTTTCTTGAATTATGTTATTGATTAATAAATCCTTATATTGAGCTTTAATATCTATTAATTGTCATTTCGTATAGATTCTATAATATTTTCATTATTCATGCTTCATAATTAGATATTTCATGCTTTTGTTAAGTTATTAGATAGGACACGCTCTTTAGATGATGAATGATAGTTAATGAGTATAGTCTTTATATGATAGTCAATTAAAAATAGATGATTTTGAAATGTGTTAACAAAGAGTATCACCCGAAATCTAAATAGTTCATTATGTTAGATTTTGAGTTATATTGAAAAAAAGGGTTAGTTAATTGTTTTCATGCTTTAGGAAGTCAATTTATTTGGTGGAATCAAAACCCTAGATTTCTTTCCCATCTTGATTTTATTCTTCTTTAGTCTATTGTCCTTTTGTTTTTTTAAAATAGTTTCCAAACAAAATCAAAATTGATGAATGGGGTGTTAATTTGAGATTTGAAGTGAATTTACTTATCCCTTGGATCGATATCGGCCGGACTCCCGGACTAACTACAATTTGATCCCGTATACTTGCGGGAATAGACACATTTTGGGCCTATCATTACTCGAAATCAAGATTCAATCACAATTACTCAAAGAAAGTGTATTGTTGATTTACTTCATCGTTTTGGTTTACTAAATTCAAAATCATCTTCTACTACAACAAGATTTGGATCGAAACTTTCGGTCAATGATGGGAAATCTATTTTGGATCCTTAAAGTTATCGTAGTCTAGTGGGTGCATTATAGTATCGCAATCTAACAAGACCTAATATTATCTCATGTTGTAAATCAAGTCTCAAAGTTTATGCAAGCTCCATCGAATTTTCATCTCACGATGGCAAAGAGGATTCTCAAGTGTCTGAAAGGTACCATCACCGATGGTCTCACAATCAGCCGATCATCTTCGTTGACAATTAGAGCCTACTCAGATGCTGACTGGGCAGGCTCTCCAGATGGTAGACGGCCCACATCAGGCTTGTGTGTCCTACTGGGCCCAGATGTCATTATATGGGCTTCTAAGACTCATCGGACAATTTCCCGCTCATCCACCGAGGCAGAATATCGGGTTGTGGCCCATACGGTAGCTGAAATTACATGGCTTCGAAATCTCTTAGTTGAATTGGGTTTTTTGATAGACGCACCACCCACAATTTTTTGTGACAAGATCAGTGCAACTTATTTGGCAGTTAATCCAGTATTACACTCTCGTACCAAACACGCTGCCATTGACTTCCACTTCGTTCCAGAGGAAGTTAACAATGGACGTCTCAAAGTTCATTATGTTCAAGGAGATGAAAATCTTGCTGATGTATTCACTAAGGGTCTTGCTACGTCTAGATTTTTATTTTTGAAATCCAAGCTTTCTCTTGGTTCCCGCCGTTCAACTTGAGGGGGGATATAAGTGTATATTCATGATTTGTATTTTCTTTACTTCTCAAGGGTAGTTTTGCCTTTTTATTTATTTATTTATTTATTTATTTATTTCTATCTTTGTAACATTTGTCTATATAATAGAAGCTTCATCCCCTCATTAGGGCATCTTGACCTTATCAATTACATCCTCGACTCGGATTTTGTTACATTTCATTTTCATTTTTTAAATCACTGTTGTCATCTTTTTCTATTAGTTTAAAGAAGATAACTTATTCTCTGATTTATCAGATAGTACTCTATTTTTTTAAGATTTGTTATATTAAAAGAGAACCAGACAACCAACATACTGTACAAAGTTTGTTCTTGCCTTGACCCTTTCTTCGAATCGCTCGATAGTACCTTCAAAAATCTCATATAAAGATAGAAGCTAGCACACATTAATGAAGTTGTGCTTAGTGCTAATTAGTTCCTACTGTAAAAATATTTGTTATTATTTCCATTCTTCCCATTTAACTCATGCAGGGCCGGCCCTAGTAATTTGGGGGCCTAAAGCGAAGCATGGTTGGGGGCCCTCTACACAGTAACTATAAAAAAATCATTTTTTTTGTCGTAGCAACTTAAATCAGTAAGAAAAACATAATTAAAACATATAAATGTAAACTGTATACTTTATCTGAAGTACATCTAAGTCACATATAGAAATGAGCTAAATGTGTTTTCGAGAACATTTTCTCTACTAGATTCCTCAATCTCATTCGTACATTTTTCAAAAAAATTATTCTCAAGCTTTTTAGTTGTCGTGGAATATTTATTGGGAGAACCTACCTGTGATTTTACTAATATCTCTTACCTTTTATCTTTTCGCTCTTATCATGTCTTGATTTGTAGCTTGTTCATATGATTCATTATTACATTTATATCTCTTACCTTTTAGTAAAATAAGAAATTAAGTCTTTTAGGATTTTGAGGTCCCTATATAGGTTTCATTGTTTTCTTTAGGATATTTAGGTTGGTAGGTAGGTCAATTTGCTCGAAAGTGGGGCCTTAGTTGATTCACGGGACTCTTAAAAGCCCAACAATTCATTGCTTAAACTTTTTTCTGAATGAGTGCCTATATACACATTTAATTTTGGGGCTCTTCTCCGATTGGGGCCCAAAGCAGCTGCTTTGGGCCTGGGCCGCCCCTGAACTCATGAAATATTATATACAAGTCGACACCTTACATATTTCATTTATTTGGGCTAGTGTTTTTTAGTTTGTGTTTAGTGTACATGGCCGCTTTTGTTTCTCTGTTTATTTTTGTACGTAAGGGTGTTAGGAATGAAAGTTTCGATCTACAATTAGATCATACACGTTTTGGTAAGCAACACGACAATGAAGCTTCGTACATTCCTTCAAGCTAGTTGTGCTCTTCCCGCTCTATGTCTGAGCAAACAGGTCCACTTCAATGTCGTCTATTTCAGCCCGATTTATTCGTAGAGGTCCAAAAGTGAAGCTCAAGATGTATAAATATACAGTTTTCTATGATCCATATGCGCCTAAACCACCTCTATCCAACAAGATCGTTTACCTTGCTGAATGTATTGCTGCTTTGCCACCAAAAGAATTGAAACATGTCGGTCCTACTCTATGAGATAAACTATTACATCCTAAGCTCCAACCATTTTCATAGGAATGAATGGGTTTGGGTTCCCAAGTTGGGGCGTTTGCTGGCCTGGGCAAGGGAGAAGAGAAGAAGGTAAAAAAAACGGCATTTGGTGTAAAACTTGAGAAACCCGTTGCAGCAGCAAAGATTAAGGTTATCAACGAAGTCGGGACATTTACGAGTCTGGGATTGAAGGAGGCCAAGGACCTCGTGGAAAAGGGCCGGCTATGATGAAGCAAGGAGTCACCAAGGAAGAGGCCAAGGAAACTATAGAGAAACTAAAAGTTGCAGGTGGTGTTGCAGTGATGAAGTAAAGGTATCATTTAGGTAGATTTTACTAATATTTAATGTAGAGATCATTCAGCCACAGTAAGACCTGCATTTGAGAAAGCTGATCCTTGATTATCTCAAATGTAAAACCTTCTAAATCAAATGAACCTAAAGAGCAAGATGGAGTGTGTTTCTTCCCAAAATGCGCCAGAATCAACCATTTAGACGAGTTATAGTATATAGATCACACAAAAACAAACATTTTGAGTCTGCCTCAAGTCAATTTAGAGCTCGAGCCAGACCTGTCCTAACGAAAAAAACAAACTCTATCTAAATGAGATATTTAACAAATAAACATATTTCTTAATGCAAATTTAGAAACATTTCTAGTGTTTTGGACATGGTAGAAGAAAGGGAAGAGAAATTCTATTGAAGTACATTACTTGTACTAAAAATGCAGCAACAATTGTTTACAGGGAATGTGAAGAGCTAAACTACCTCACTTGCACCACCACTATTCCATTATACAACAAGCATGAAACATGTTGAGATAAAAGCGAATTTCCAATGGCAGATAACACTTTCTTCGGTAAGCATTTAGTCTCATGATCTAACTTAGCTTTCATCTCCGCGAGAGTTCATTCCCGGATTTCCCCACCATTAAAACTGTCGCATGAAGTGTCTGCCTTGAAGGCTCAGGACGGGTGAATCATGGGTTGATTTATTAGTGTCCCATTTTCTCTCAGTTCTACAATGTTGGAACTTCGAAGATCTGTCCGATTAGCTTTAGAAGGTCTTCACACTTTGAGTTGGTTAAGATCTACTCTTTAGTAACATTAAGTTCTAGAAGCTGACATCAATCTTACCCTTATGGTTCTCACAAGAGTCCTTCAACTTTACTCTCACTGGTGGGATCCTGCGACATATTCTCATCCTGCTTGACTCTCTCGTTCTCATTCTTAAGCTCATTGGACATTTTCTCATCCTTCTCTTTCTTTGGCTTACTCTTAGGATCCTCAGCCATTTTATTATCATCCTTCCTTTTCATCATCTTAGGCTCTCCAGTAGAGCTCTGCAACATCTCATTCTCTTTGGTTCTATTTGCTTCCGATTCACGTCCAATCTCATGGCCAATTTCTCCCGAGGGATCCATCTTTTCATCACACTGATTAACCATAAAGTCCTTAAATCTACTGTAATTGGATCCCTCAAGATAGAGTGAACTTCTATATGTATTAAAGAAACCCTTAACCGAACGCGAATAACGGTTTCCTTTCATATATGTAGTATCCAGAGCTGCAGCAAGGATCTCAAAGAACATTTCCTCAGACGATAGTTTTAAATCAGCCGTTTTAGCCTCCAACATTGTCGGATTACCTAAAGAATCCTCGGAGATAATCTCATCGTCAAGAATACGTTTAGAAGTTTTTGGTGTCCTGGAAGAAAAATCGTCTAAATAAATCCAACTTTTATATCCCTGGCTAAGATCTGTGTAAGGAGGAGATAAATACTTGCTCTTCTTTCTTTCTCTTGACAAAGACCTACTTGCAGTGTCTTCCTTCTCCGCCATTTCACCGGGAAGTTCTGAAAGCTCGACCTTCTTCTTCCTTTTACCCATCTTGTTCGAAGGAGAAACCGGAATTCCACTACTTAAATCATCTTTATCAGCTAAATAACTCTCAGTTTCATCTTCAATCTTCTTCCTTTTCGTCGTCCTAGAAGCTGATACTCTTTTACTGGCACTTGCACTTACTTCTTCAGCAACATCATTCTCACTCGTCTTAAGCTCAACATCAAAATCATCTACCAAATTTTCCACCATATTTCTCTGTTTTTTACCCCGAGATAACATTGATACCACTGGCCGTTTCCCCTTCGATTTCTTCCCAGCCCCATTGTGTCTTGAAGAGGAAACTGAACCCAAATCCACTGTTTCAGAATTCAAATCACTATCTTCAGGGACTAGTTGGTTCATGGGCAATTCTAGACAACCCCTAGACCGATTAAACCCTAATACCAGCTTTTGGAACACTGTAAGTTCAAGCAAACTAGTTGGAGAAACAATCTGGGCAATGTACCTAAGAATTTCAAGAATTTTAGCAGGTTGAAAATAAGTTACCAAAAGTTCATCAATGGCAGAAATGGGTACAACTACTCCTTCTTTGATTCCAGGATTGGTAGCTAATGGATTAACAAGATCAACCCTAGTTTCAATTTGAAGACAAGAAGAAGAAGAAATCACCTTAAGTTCAAGAATTCTACCAATTTCTTCCACAGCTTTCTCTACAGAATCAAGAAATTTTCTAGATTTACTTTGCATTATCATTTCCTCAAAATTCTGCACTTGAAATGGCTTTAATTGATCTGGGTAGCACCAAGCATAACTTTGATTACCAAAATAAGAAACTAAAAAAACTTTTTTGTTTTCTGGTTGAAACTTTGCTGCAATTTCAGATGCATCTGAAGGATTGTAGATCTGACCAGGCCACCATTGTTGATTTTTTAATTTACCCCAAACAAAATCACCCATAGAAAATTCATGATTTTCCTTTTCTTGATTACCCATTTGTGTTTCTTGTTCTTCCTTGGATCCATTTTTTACAGGGAAATCAGGGTGATGATCATCAATTTTGACGGAATTTGACTTCTCTTTGATGTTTCTCTCTCTAACTTCACTTGTAGAAGTTACAGAATTCATCTTACCCTAATTGTGTTTCAACTTCAACGCCAAAAGTATCAGCTTTGTTTAGCTATGACCCCATGAATTTCCTTCTTGTTCTTCAAGATCGGAAGACTTTTTTTCTGCAGAAGATGAATTCTTCAAAAGGACTAAAGCTAATAGCTATTGGTAGAGATTGTTCATTAGATTCTTGTTGGGAGGTAGAAGAGCAACAAAAAAAACCCTAATTGTGTTTCTTCTTGGGAGTTCTAATTCTGGCAACAGTTGGTTGGTTGATGTTGTTTTTTTATCAGAATTCAGAAGAGGGGAGAGGGTGAAATGTCGCAGTCCACACGGTGCCCCATTCAGAACACTGACAAGACAACATTGGGGTGGTGGAGCCCGCAGTTTTCTCTGAAATAGAAAAGGGCGCTGCTAAAGCCATGAGAGAAAAATGTTGTAGGCGGTCCGTTATATTAAGACCTAAGCCATTTTCGATAATATTGTAAAAGACCAAAATGAAGCCTAATCAGTCCTTCTTCTCCGCGCCCACCATATTCTTCTCGCTCAACTTCTCTTTTTTTTTCGTTTATAAATCTCTGCGCCCACCATATTCTTCTTGTTCAACTTCTCTTGCCCGAATTGTATGAATGCCGAAACAATTGAACATGCACTTTTACACTGTGCTATGGCAAAAAATGTTTGGTTTAATTTTAATATAATACTCCCTCCGTCCCAAAAAGAATGACCTACTTTGAAAATCCAACTTATTAAAGGAACATCATTAATTGGTGTTTGACTTTCAAAAATAACATGATTTTTCCAATTGTATCCTCGTTAACTATTACTCCTATAATATACAAAGAAAAAGTTGAACTTACCTTTAAATAAAGTTGTCATTAAATTTATAGTAGTGGGTATTATTGGAAAGAGCGAAAAGTTTCTTTCTTTATTGAGAAAATGACTTGTTAGGTAGTAAATAGTTTCAATATAGCTAAAAAAAACCCTAATCTTTTACTATTAACCATTTTCTATCATAATATTAAGGCTAACCAGAGGTTAGGTTTAAAATAATTTCAATAATTATTATTAAGGTCGAAATTTTAAAACAGCTTTTTCATTATTCTCGTATTACCCTTTTGTATTTTGCTCTCTCTCTCTCTCTCTCGCTCCTTACGGCTGCAACTCGATGGGAAAAACCTAGGGCATAGCTTTTCGATCGAGAAGACGAAGAGAAGACGATGATTTGAAGATATACTTTCTTCCTTCATTGATTCATAACTATTTAGGTCTTCATCTTCTCTTAGTTTTCTTTTTATACAATGAATTAGGGTTTGCCGAAGTTATCTGCTTCATCTTCATCTTCACATTCGTTTCGTAAGTTCATCGTCTTCATCTTCTTTACTGTAAGTTCATCTTCTTCATCTTCTTTACTGTAAGTTTGTTTTATTTATATAATAGATTATAAATTATCTTTTTGATTTGTTTGCTGTTTATTTTCCTCCATCTACTTGATGAATCTTCAGCCCTATATATGAATTGCTTTTGATTTATCTTTTGATTTGTATTATAGATTGCTTTTATGTTTATTGTTTTTGATTTTTTTCATACATGGTTTGTTGGTTCTGATGATCAAGTAAATATCTATTTCTGATGAATTTGTTGTGCAAATTGTGTTTGCACAATTGGAGTAGAGCAGCAAATGGTGTTTTCACAATTGTGTAGAACATTACTTTTGTATTTGCAGCATTCTTAACAGAATTTTGATGAATCTTCAAACCTAAATCTGAATTGTTTATTTGATGTTATTATAGATTGCTTTTTCTTGTGTTTGAATTTTGTTCTACAAATGGTGTTTTCACAATTTGCATCATTGTTAACATTTTTTGTTTTCATGGTCAGGTGATGGATTTAGTTGAGTTATCTAGTGTGTCATCTTGTTTTACTCAAGCTAGTTCTTCATCGAAGTTGTTCCAACATCCTCTCCGGTCTGAATCTTGGGGATCTGTGTTTACAGAAGTTGGTCAGAAGTTTGAAGGAGGTGCTGATCAATTTAGGTTTGCATTGAATAGGTATTCCATCAAATTTGGTTTTGGGTATAGAATGAAGAGGAACCATGCTCATCGGGTAGTAGCAGTATGTCCGGTTCAGGGTTGTGGGTGGAAGGTTCATGGTTGTTCAAGGTTTGGTATATCATCGTTATTTTATTTGAAGATATATGTTCCTGAGCACACTTGTGGTGGAGGTTTTACTGATATAAACAAGCCAGCAGTTCATTCTACTGTTGTATCTAATTTGATAGAAAGTGAAGTAAAGGTTGATCCAAAGAAGAAAAACAAAGCTATTATTACTACTTTTTAATCAGATTATGGTATTAAAATCCCATACCATATTGCTTACAATGCAAAGAAAAAAGCAATTCATTCTGCATTTGGTGATGAGGAATCTGGATATGCTAAACTTGATTGGTATACGAAGTCCATTATGAAGTGGAATCCTGGTAGTTATGTGCAGCTACAACTTGATATGGACACTTATCAGTTTGAAAGGGTTTTTATAGCATACGAGGCTTGTATTCATGGTTTTAATTACTGCAGGCCTATTATTTGGATTGATGGGACGCATCTTAAATCCAAATATAAGGGGACTTTGCTAATTGCTTCTGCGAAGAATGGTAATGAAGGTATGATTTCTAAGTTCATGAATTTATGTTTTGCAAAGATAAGTGGTTTGAAACTGTTGTAGGTACTTTTTTAGGTTTATGTATGCACACCTGATTGGGAACAATGTGTGGTATGCAAACACCTGTTTGCATGTGTTTGTTATGCAAACAGTTATTTGCATCTGCGTGTTCTGCAACCATATTTGCAAATATATGTCATGCAAACATGTTTGCATATTCAACCTCTGCATATATATGTCATGAAAACATGTTTTGGTATGGTTTTTTAAGTTGATGAACTTATATAGTTTTGTTTGACCAGTCTTCTAGTTGCAATTTATTTATTTAACTACGTTTACTTTTCAGGATTTTTTTACTATTGCTTTAGCTGTTGTTAGTGTTGAAAACAATTCAAATTGGAATTGGTTTTTGGAGAATTTGGCTCGTGTTGTTGATAGAAGTCGTACATATACTTTCTTGTCTGACCGTCACCCGAGTATTATCAAAGGAGTTGGTGATCTTTTTCCAAATGCACACCATAGTTATTATGTGTGGCACATTAGGAACAACTTAGTTAATGCAATTGGTTATGGTTCTCAAAGAGCAGATTACATTGAGTCTTTGTGGTATCGGGCTGCTCGTGTGTTGACTAAGGATGAATTTAACATTCATTTTAAAGAGATGGAGTTAGTAGGTGGTAGACGTTTGACAGATTTCTTTAAGAATTGCCCATTTGAAAAGTGGGCAAACTCTTATTTTGTCGGTAAAAGGTATGGTGAGGTTTGTTCATCCTTGTGTGAGAGTTATAATTCATGGATTAGGGAGGAAAGGGGCATGTCGATAGTTCTAATGTTAGAAACCATTCGTGTACGAATGATGGAAATGATGCAAATAAGACTTGAACTAGCTGAAAAATGGACTAGTTTATTGTGTCCAGAGATAGATAAAATCATAAGACAAAGGCGAAAGTTCGGTTCTACATGGAAGGTTGTAAAATCATCGAAATTTGTATATGAGATCTTTTCAACACCAAGTCAGTTAGTTGATTTGAGTTCGTTCTACTGTTCGTGTTTGAAATGGCAAGTTGAATGCATACCATGTGAGCATGCTATAACAGCTATCAAGTATGATGGACGACCTACGGATAAATTTGTTGAAGAATATTTTACCACCGAAAGCTTCAAGAAAACTTATGAACACGCCATTATCCCCATTCCAAACAGTGATGAACCCAAGGAGTTTTCAGCAAATGAGATGATAATCAATCCACCATCAAATAAGAGACAACCTGGTAGGCCAAGGAGTGTGAGAATTGAGAGTGCTGGAGCAGCCAAGTTTAAGTAGAAGAAAAAATGTGGACGTTGTGGCAAGTGATCGTATCACAACAAAAGAACGTGTGCAGCAATATTGAATTAAGATTAATTTTGACATTCATTTCTTTATTGTTTTTCTTTATTGTTATGTAAAGGATTATTTGACATTTGAATATGAACTTTTTTCTGGTTAAATGTAATGCGAAGATAATTTGTTTGAAACTGTTGCAGGTACACTTTTTTAGGTTTGTATGTAGGCACCTGATTGGAAGTGTGGTGTGCAAACACCTGTTTGCACCGTGTTTGCATATATGCAAGCACATTCCACCTATGCAAACGTGTTTGCACATTCCACCATTGCACATTCCACCTATGCAAACATGTTTGCACATTCCACCTATGCGAACATGTTGCACATTCCACCTATGCAAACGTGTTTGCACATTCAACCTATGCAAACGTGTAGATTCCACCTATGCAAATGTGTTTGCACGTTCCACCTATGCAAATGGATTTGCACGTTCCACCTATGCAAATGTGTTTGCACATTCCACATACGCAAACATGTTTTGCACATTCAGCATACGCAAACATGTTTTGCACATTCAGCATATGCAAACATGTTTGCACATTCCACCTATGCAAAAGAGGTTTTCAACTGTTTGTAAGCATATAACGATTTGTGTACAAAATTTTTTGAGTTGTTCGCATAATCATTATGTTTTTTTCATAAATTTTGATGGGTGTTTCGTTTCCCTCGTTTTTAAAATTTAAGTTCAATATTTTTGACGGGGGTTCGCCCCCGATATTTTTAGAAAAATAAAGAAATTTGTTTTGCTCTAACAAATTTTATATTATTTTGGCCAACATTTAGTAAAAATATCTTTGACGGGGGTTCGGGGGCGTAGCCCCCGATTTCTTTTAGAAAAAATAAATTTGTGTTTTGCTCTAACAAAGTTTATAAAAAATATATTGTTTTGGCCTTAAAACCTACCAACATTTAGTAAAAATACTAGTTTTCAATTGTCAAATAAGCAAACAATTATGCAAACATCAATATAGTTTGGAAATTATCAAATATTCAATCAATTATGCAAACATCTATAGTTTGGAAATGAATTATCAAATATGCAAACAATTGGTTGCATATTTCTGTATACTTGTTCTGTTCACATACATCAATCAGCATTTTCATCACTAACTGTTCCTTCAACCCAGGGTTTGTTTGTTGAATCATTCAAAATTGCAGCTGCAATTTCAGCTCTCTTCCTTGAAGCCTTCTCTGGCATTTCTTCCGGCCAGTTTGCCTTAATCAAGGGATTGTCTCCATTTTTTATAACATCAGCATACACATTGCACAATCAATCCTACATTATATTATTCACTAATTAGTACTCATCATTTATATGCCAAAACAATGAAATCAAAATGATTTTTTATACTCAGGAGTTGTTCTGTTTTGGGCAGTTAACTTTGGTTATCTTTGGACTTGATTTCAGTGGTTGTTTAGTTAGTCCAGCTTCATTGATCATGTCAACCAACATGACTGTGAACCTCTTTGCATCCTTCGCACTTCTCATACTTAATTTTGGAGTTTTCTTCAAGGAATCATAATGATACCATACTGCATCAACTCTATAAAAAACAACAAGATGCCAATGGCAACCTTCCTTACTCTTGTCATCAATACTTGTGTTTAATGGGAACAGGAACCAGTCACGTTTCTTCTTAAAAGCTTCTTTGAGTTTCTTAACAAGTAGTTGTGACATGTTCCGTTGCGAAGCTTCAAATTGCATTAAAGTCTACATGTAAATTAACGTTCATCTAATTAGATAAATAATCCAAAACTAAATACAAAATATAGTTGTCTGAAATATCTTACCCATATTATTGAGCTGAAAACTGCCATATCCTTGACTATTCCCACTCTGTATTCTAGATACCAATAAATAATTTGACTATCAACAAATTCGTTCATAATCAAACTCTCGATTTGTTCTCCACAGATCAACAACTCTTTGTTTTTATCCCAAGCAATTGAACTACAAAAAAATATTCAAACAAAATCACTTATTTTGCAACCACTTGCAACACTATTTTGCAACCATATGTTTTGCATCCAATGAGTTGCAAACAAATGTTTGCAGGAAAAATGATGCAACCAACTGTTTGCACATATAGAGTTGCAACTAATTGTTTGCAGATATATGGTTGCAACTGCAAATGCATACAATTTGCACCTCACTGTTTACAGAAATATAGAGTTTGAATTCACTTTGTAAAACTTAAAAGTAATGTACTTACTTCTTGTCTGCCAATGCATAGAATCCTTTAATTGTTTTGAGTTCCTCTCTAGTGAACAAATTCCATATTTCAGAACTTTCCCATTTTTCAAAATCTCCACTTCCTTTCTTACTAGCTTCAATTTCTTTGTTACTAGTTTCACTTCCCTTTTTACCATCTTCAATAGATTTCTTTTCTGCACTTCCCTTTGTTTGAACACTAATTTTCTCAACTGATGAAGCTGCTTTCTTTTCTGTACTTTCATTAGTTTGAACACTAACTTTCTCAATTGATGAACCTCTTGATTTGTTTTTAACTTTTAACTTCTTTGTCTTGACTTGATTGGCTGGTGTCACGATGTCTGAAGTTTCATTGAACTTTCTTTTTTGATACTTAGACGTATCAACTTCTGTGTTCAACTTAGTCATTTCATGACTAACAGTAACATTTTTCTCCATACTGATTGTATTTGACTTTGAAGCCACTTTTTCTTCAGGGCTCTTCATTTTTGATGTGTTCTCCTCAACCTCCTCATTGCACTTAGCTTCTATTGCAGTTTTTAGTTCTTCAATATCTTTATTTAGAATCATGTTTGATTTTCTTACACAACATATTTCCTCCTCCCACTTCTCGATTTCTTCATTCTTTTTTCTTCAAATCTTCCTTCAACTTCTCGATTTCTTCATTTTTTATCTTCAAATCTTTCTTTTGATCTTCACACTGAACTTCTAACTTTTGAACTTTATCTTCAAGATGTTTCAAATTAGAAACATCAATTTCATCAGGCATAGTCAATATCCCACCAGAAATTAGAAGTTCTTCACTTTCTGAAAGAGGCACAAAAAAATCTTTGGAGAGCTGAAATTCAAACAATGTATTTTGCAAATTACAAAATGCATTCAACATCGCAAACAATCTATTAAAAATACAGTATGTAACCCTAGTACACAAGTTAATGATTTGCAAAAGTAAACATAATATACCTGGTTAGTTGTCACATCTTCCAGAGCATCTAGAAAATCTAACTTCATGTGGTCAAGACTACATCTAATAATGCGAGGACATCTGTCCTTCTTCTGATGTACTCTTCTATAAAGATTCGAATGTTCGCAAGACCAGAACTGCATAATTTGAACACAAACATATTAGGAGGAGAAAACTATGTAAATTGCATAATGTGAATGAAGATGAACAAAAATTAATTTACCGGTAAAAGAAGAAGACATCCTGAAGCTTTGGCTGGTCTGTCGACATTCTCTTCAATCGACCTCATCACGTAATTATGTATTACAGTAAGCCATGAAATTGAGTTTATACCTTCCATTGACCTCAACAAGTTCGTGAATGATGTTTGTATAGTCGTTCCAGCTTGTGTTGCAAACAGGAAAGAGGAAGAGATATGCATGATCATCAACTTCACAAAATCTTCTGTGTTCTCGTTTTCTTCTACAAAGAAACTTTCAATTGCTGATTCTATGGTTGTTGTAGAAACTTTATACGCCTTCCCGAAATATCTACTAACAAATTCTTCATCCTTTTTTCCTTCAAATGGTGAAACAAGTACACCTTCTTTTGGCATTCCTAGCAGAATAGCCACATCGTCTACCTTGAACTCTATATCTAACTCACCAAATTCAAATTTTCCCTTTTCTACGTTGTATCTTTTGACCAACTCATAGATAACTGATATCGGTCGTTCTAAATTGGCTGCTTCTATTTCTTCATCATAGAAAGCTTGAAAAAGTGAACCAAAAGGAGTTTCCGAAAGTGAATTACAATATTCAAATTTCATTTTACCACCTATCTTTTTCATGAACATTGCTGTTTTCCTCATTGTGCTCCTGTAGTTGTAAGTGTGATATTCTTTTTTCACAACTTTTTTACTAGCTGTTTTCATCACTTTTGAAGTATCTGATATCACAATATCTGTACTATCGGATTGCATAGGCTCTGTACTATCTGATTTCATCATCTGATTTCCTGCTATTTTAACTTTCACCATTTTCTGCATAATCAATCAAGAGAACCAATTTTCAGCAGTAAACAAAACTGTTTTCAGAACCATTTTTGAAGTTTTTATTAATGCAAATAGTGTTTGCATAACTCATTTAAAATAGTTTTAAGCAACATTGTTCAAACACTTCAGTTTTTATTAATACAAATAATGTTTGCATAACTCATTTAAAACAGTTCTAAGCAACATTGTTCAAACACTTCAGTTTTTATTAATGCAAATAGTGTTTGCATAACTCATTTAAAACAGTTCTAGGCAACATTGTTCAAACACTTCAGTTTTCATTAATGCAAATAGTGTTTGCATAACTCATTTAAAACAGTTCTAAGCAACATTGTTCAAACACTTCAGTTTTCATTAATGCAAATAGTGTTTGCATAACTCATTTAAAACAGTTCTAGGCAACATTGTTCAAACACTTCAGTTTTCATTGATGCAAATAGTGTTTGCATAACTCATTTAAAACAGTTCTAAGCAACATTGTTCAAACACTTCAGTTCTACCACTGCAAACAGTAAATAGTGTTTGGAAAATCAACTTAAAATAGCACAAACAATAAAATCTTTCTAAACCAATTGTTTGCAGTTTTATTAATGCAAATAGTGTTAGCAAAGGGTTTGTAAACTCTAGTTGCAGATCTATTTTTGCAAATCATGATCTCAAAAACCATTCAAAAACCACGATCAAATATTTTCGGTTTACAAACCCTATTTGCAGATCTACAACTGCAAATAGGGTTTGCTAGTCAAAGATATATTAGGTTTTAAAGACATTAGGTAAATCTGCTACTTTAAAAGTTGTTTGTAAACAAAATTCATAAACACAAAATCAAAATAAATAAGGTTTACAAATCTAAAGAAATCAGAACAGAAAGTTGGATAGAACCAAAAGAAATCGAAACATTTAGTGAAGATTGTAGGGTTTTGTGTGTCCTATACACTAACTAGTGTTGTAAGCGGAATCTCAAACATCTCATGTTTAACACTAGATTGCCCAGGATCGTTATGCATAAACTAATCAATGAACTAAAGAGGGATAAATACCCTAACGCGTTTTTCCCTCGAACCATTCCAATCGCATGCAAAGATCGAGAGCTCCAACTGTAGCTCCTCTACTTGAGACACCGAGTGAATAGACTTGATCTCCCTTCCTTTCAGACTGCTAGGACTTACTAGAAGGTTGAGAAGAACTCTTCTTCTTGACTAGATTGATAGAACGGGAGCTTTTTCTCTATATTCCTCTCTCTCCAATAGCTGTATATTCAGAGAGAGAGAGAGCTGTATATTTTTCCTTAGAGAAAAATCCACACCTTTTCTGTTCTCAACTGACCCAATATATAGACAAACCCTAATTAGAATCTTATTCAGATTAGGTTTTCTATTTTCTGGGTCACAGAAAAGATAATTACCAAAATACCCTTTTTTGGGGTATTTTGATAATCCCCTTAAGTGTGGCCGGCCAGGGCAGCCCACCATGGGCCTTATGTGGCCGGCCCACTTACTCTGGTCGGCCATCTCATGGCCGGCCCAAAGAGCCTTCCTTCTATCTTGTCCCGAATCTCCATTCGGACCCTTTCGGCCTTTCCAGATGAATCCCATCCAACTTTAGCCAGTTCCCGTCTAGTCAATCCTCTCCGATCAAGCTACCACTCTTATGTGTAACCCGTTGTAGGATCCGGTCTATGTTAGCTGCGAATCAACTCCTTGATCCGACGATCGTAGTTGGCTTCTAGCAAAGCATTACGACCCCTAATTGGACCGGACTGGATGATCTTTACGTGTGGTCATCGTTATCCTAACTGACAAATTGATCGCATTGCCACCTTGGTCGAAGGACGCTCCTTCGGAAGGACATCTCCTTCAGACCGAACGGATAAATCCTTCAAAGATATACTTACTTTAGTGTTGATTTAGTCGATTGTAGAGAAATTATAAACTTTAGAAACCCTAAAATTCGAGGAAGAAGATGAAGAAGAACGAAGATTTTCGACTGGAAACTGAAAAGTCGCTGAATCGCGAGGGAAAGAAGAGAGATTTGATTTTTTTATTTCTGAAAATCACTTTATATATGTTGGATAGGCGCGTCATTTCCAAATTAGTTAAGGGCAAGGATGACAATTCAGAATTTCGGGACACTCTCGGGATCTTTTTGACCTCTTTGATAATTTCCAAATGTTATGTGTCTTTCTAACTATTTTGACCTAAATAGTTATTACCTCTTCTTTATTTTTAGAAATAGGACACTAAAATGGGACAATCCAAAATAGAAATTAGGTCATTCTTTTTGGGACTGAGGGAGTATTTGATTGGATCTTCTCGTGGAAAGACAATAACCAAATTTGTTACAGTAATGAAGATATTCACTTTGTTAACATCCTTTGGATATTATGGAAAGTGAGATGTGACCACTGCTTCCAGCATGAGATAAATGATCTTGATAAGATCATCAGAATGATCAAAGCATTTCCAAAAACTAATGTAACATCCAATTCAGGAATTAGCTTAATTGCACATAATGCAGATTCAAAATTCATAGCAGCTCAAGTGAAATCATCGTGGGCGAGAAATAGTGAAGAATGTGAAGCAATAGCCATCTTAGATGGGCTACTTTGGGCGAAAGAACAAAATCACAAGACGATAATCATAGAAAGTGACAACTTAAATCTCATCAAGCATATCCATGACAAAAGACACTCTGTCAACTGGCAATCGTTGACCCACATTCGAAGAATTTGAGAAATCAGAAGAGAATTTGATATAGTTCAATTCAAATACACCAGTAGAGAACTCAACTCGCATGCAGACAAGCTAGCAAAATGGGCAAGAAAGAAGAATAGAAGCAAAATGTGGCATAATGTTCCTTGTATTTTAGTTGATAAATATTGTAATAACGTTTTATTTCTTTTATAAATATCGAGTAAGATCCCTGTTCGAGTTGATGCTTGGTGTTTCTTCAAGAGATATTCTCGCGATAATGGTGGTGGCGAAAGGTGGAACTCCCGATGATGGCGGTGGCGACCCGGGATGCCAATTTTGCTTTGATCCACAAGATATGGGTGGTCTAGATGCCGATTATTGGGGGTCCGCCACCTTCTGGAGGACTATTTGGGTGATAAAGAATTCTTTCCTAGGGTTGTCCTCTTCTAGAAGCCCTCCCCCCTGAAGGTCTTCTCGGGGTCGTTCCCGTGGTTTGGGTTCCTCAATTTTTTCCTTTTGTTCTGTTTCTTCCTTTTTCTTTAGTTTAGAATTGTCAAAAGTCTGTTGACCTACTTCTACTCCTTTTCCTTTCCGCATTTTCTTCTGTAATAGACCTGAACGGTCACATTCTTCTTAATGTTTTTTGGTTAGAAACTTTTATAATAGACATTATCCGTTGAAGAATGAAAGCTTGATTATTGTTTTTTGGCCCTTGCGTTAATCTTTCCGGACCGGGCTTTGTGGTTTCGTTAAGACCCTTTGGGTAGTTGCGTCCGGTCTTTCATCTTTCTTAATCTTTGCTCTACAAATTCCCGTTTGGATGGATGCTGGGACTTCTGTATTTACTCATGGCTCTCTTGATGGTTTGTGGAACTCTTCCTGGCAGTAACATCAGGATTGCCTTCTATACGACCCTTAACGATGATGATGGAACCATTGAACATCTCTGCGCAAAGGTTGAAGGGGAGGGTTTTATTGACATCCTTCGTCCCCGCGACTTGCTGGGTGAAGATAACCTTATGATCTTGCTTTCTGCTACTCCCCTCTATCCATGGGTCTATTCCTTGAGAGGGGTTTTGAACAATTTTCTGCCAGCACTTTTCTCACAGTGGGTTTTTTGGTTCGTCGTCCCAGCGGTGGTCGGCTCTTTGCCGTGTTTATTAAGGCTTCGGTGGATGTGATCGATCCTCCGACACCCCCTCCTCCTTCTTCTTTTTATCATGTTCATTAATTGTGGTTTCAAGTTGCTTTCTTTTCTCCTTTTGGCTATACAAGTATTAAAACGTATGCTTCGGTTTGAATGTACTTTGGCTCTTACTCTTCCTTTTTTCCTTTCTTGCGAATATATGGACACATTGATCGAACAAACGCGTTACTGTTAGTGTAATCCTAAACCCAATAATGGGATTTTCCTAATGTTACTATGCTTAACTTCGAATGTCTTATCCTGCACATAAGATTCAAGATTAGTTCTACTCTAAATACGCATGTCCTAACTTACTAATTCCTTGGGCCCCTGGTCGTGGCTTGGGCTACCAGGACTATTTCGCCGGCTTGAGCACAACTAGTTTAATTGGACTTCTCCTTGGGCCCCTAGTCGTGGCTTGGCTACCAGGGCTATTTCGTCAGCTTGAGAAAAACTAGTTTAACTAGGACTTCTCCTTGGGCCCCAGTCGTGGCTTGGGCTACCAGGGTTATTTCGTCGGCTTAAGAAAAACTAGTTTAACTAGGATTTCTCCTTCGTCGGCTTGAGCACGACTAGTTTAGACTAAGACTTCTCCTTATTCGTCGGCTTGAGCACGGCTAGTTTAGACTAGGACTTCTCCTTGGGCCCCTGGTCGTGGCTTTGACTACCAGGCTATTTTGTCGGCTTGAGCACGACTATGTAAACTAGGATTTCTCCTTGGGCCCCTGGTCGTTGCTTTAGCTACTAGGGCTGTTTCGTCGGCTTGAGCACTACTAGGTTAACTCGGACTTCTCCTTGTATAATACTTTATTGGGTTAATTCCGTTTTGGCCCCCGATTTGTGACCAACTCGCCGTTTTGGCCCCTATAAGTGTCCGGCAGTTCGTTTTGGCCCCAATTTCCTGTTTGGCCCCAACATATTTTTGTAAGCTTCTCCAT
>BEHA01003035.1:160270-226622 GCA_002897215.1 Eschscholzia californica subsp. californica | reverse complement strand
GAATTGCCATAAGGGTATAATGGAGAAGCTTACAAAAATATGTTGGGGCCAAACAGGAAATTGGGGCCAAAACGAACTGCCGGACACTTATAGGGGCCAAAACGGCGAGTTGGTCACAAATCGGGGGCCCAAACGGAATTAACCCTACTTTATTTGAAAAAACATTATTTATTATCAGATAGGGTAGCTTGTAGCGCTACACTCCAGCCTAGCGGATGTATTATAAAGAGAAATTGAAAAGAAGTAACAGTCAAAGTTGTTCGTCGTACCTGGATGATCATTGTCTTACTCTTGCATGTTTTTTGTGGGGTCATCGTAAAAGACTCCATCCTCTCCGGCAGTGGGTGGAACGGTCATCCATTATTTGCAGTTCCGGGTTGAGATCAGATATAATTCTCGGCCTGTCTCTTGATTTCCCCGAACTGTTCCTACGAGACTTGTTCCCGGGATCGGAAGTTTTATCATCAAATGATTCATTGAGACAATGGCCCCAGATTCTCTTAGGAAATTACTTCCCAAGATGATGTTGTAGGCGTGTAGCTTATCGACTATGGCGAAATTCAACATCATGATTTTGTTCGCTACTCCGTCTCCGATCAGCATAGGTAGTGTTATGACAATTGGGGTTTAATATGATCGCAAACAAGTAATCCAAGAAAAGCAATAGGAAATAAAGAATAATCTCGCAGAATACAAGAGATTTACGTGGTTCGGTTGGTGAGACCTACTGCACGGCGACAATAGCGCGATGATTTCCACTATGATAAGCAAACAAGTTACATAAGAGACTCGTTTAAATTCGACACAGATATCTCCCGACGTTTTAGTTTATATAGCCACTAAAACCCTAATCCCACCACCTCGCCAACTCTCTTTCTAAATCCGAAATACACATGGATAAGCTAACACTAATAACCGACATAAGCCTAGCTCCGCATTCCAACTCTGTCTCGGAGTCCAGCTCTGCCTCAGAACCCTGCTTCGCATACCAGCCCTGCCCCAGTAATAAGCTACGCTAACGGGTCCGAAATTCAGCAAAAAGGCCCGAAAAATGGGTTTTGGGCCTAGAGTCAAAAAGGGACTTTTTGGGCTCGGATTGGGCTGAAAATTGGAGGCACGGTTCCCGATTAAATCTGCCAATTTTGGCTGGTTTGGACGTCACCTCCTCAAGGAAAATATCAACTAGTTGTTATTTTTGACTATTTCCATAATCTTATTCAAAAGGGTCTTTGAGGAAACCAAATTAGAGGTGCACTCTTATAAGGGTTCTATATAATGACCCTTAGAGCAGTGAATAAGGTGTGGAATTTCTCTTAGAGCTTTCTTACTCTACAACATCAAGTAGAGAAGTAGAAGTTAGCTATTTCCCAAAAGCTATCTACTAGTCATTCAAGAAGAAGTGTTCTTCTTATCAAACTACCATTGGAGTTCTAGCTAGCTTACAAGGTGGAAGATTAAATAGACCATTCGGTGTCCCAAGTAGAGGAGCTACAATTGAAGCTCTTGGTCTTCTAAAGCGATTGGAAAGGTTCGAGGGCAAATTATGATTAAGGTAAATCACTAAACTCTTAGTTGATTATTAGTTTATGCATGATGATCTTGGGACCATACTAATGTTAGACACGAGATGTCTGAGATTCCGCTAACAACATTACTAGACACCACCATAACCCAATAGTGGGGTTAGAGCCTCTTGCAAATAACTAAGTTTTGCTATGTTTCGGACTAATCCATGATTGATTAGCTTGGTAGTTTTGTCTAAAAGGGTTTTAGACAATCAATTTGATTATTTTGAATGGGATTCAAAAGTTTTCAAGTTGATTATTCAAGATTTATGAATGAAAAGAGTTTAAAATTAAAGATTCAATATTGATTGATTTCGATATTGAAAAGTGTTTTCAAAAGTGTTGTTCTTCATGGATTTTGGAAATATCTCAAGAACAAAGAATTGAAATATTAGAAGTTTGAAAAGTTGTGATTTTCATAATTTTTGAAGTTGAAAATCAAAATTGGGTTTTTTAAAAGTTTCCCAAAAGTTTGAAAAGTTGTGATTTTCATGAGTTTAGAAGTTTTTAAGAAGTTGGGATTAGTTGCTTGAGAAGCAAAAAGAAAAAAAAAAGGAGGGGGAAGGAAACTTGGAGTTTTTAGAAGTTTATAAAAACTCCAAGGCTGGAGCTAAGGACGCGACCAGGACGCATCCCATACTTAATGGGCCAGAACTAGTCTGGCGCGGGCCAAGTTGTTTGGCATATTCTTGGCCTAAACCGAGACAAGCCCATGGGCTTGGGCCGAGAGTGTCTCGGGCCTTCGCCAAGGCTTTGTCCTGGGCCATTCTGAGATATGTCTCGGGCTATGGGCTACGTTTTTTGGGTCTTGACCCGAGTGGGAGTTTTTCGACGAATGTCTAAGATTTTTCTCCCGATCCCACCCAATTATTACCGAAATTGTATCGGGCCACCCGAAGGCCTGAAAAGGGTTTTTCTTCAAATTGATTTGGGAAATCATTGAGAATCAAACAAAGTTTTTCCGAAATTGACCCGAGCTCTTCAAAAGGCCATAACGGAGTTTTTCTTAAAATTGGTTTTAGAAATCATAAAAGATAAAACCAGAACGCACCATTAGTCGAATTCCTCGAATTTAGACTTAAGGTCCGTAATGTGACATGGGATGTCAACAGAAGTATCTCCCGGATTATCATGCATATAAAATTCTTTTATTCTTGTTTTAAGCACGGATGGGTGCAAATTTGTAATTAATTTTAGTTTCAAGTTTATACGATCTGCGAATCGTTAGGGTCTTGTGATTAGAGTTTAGGGTCTATGAGCCCATTGAAGAAGCTCGAGGATGAGATCCAAATGCGAGTGGAAGAAATCAAGTGACGTTCAAAGATGGCGATCTAAGGTGAACCAAAGATGAAAAAAGAAGAAACCAAAGGAGATTAGATCTTCTAGGTTAGGGGCCATACTAGGATCCATGTCTGCTTGATTTACTTTCTCGCATTCATTTACTTACTTATTTACGTTTATGTCGTGGATGTTATTTAGGCTAAGTAGTTCACTATAAACACATGCCAGACTAGCGTAAAAGTCCACAAAAGTAATTTTGAGTGAACTGCCTATCCAGATTAAGACACTCGTTGCGCCCTTGTTCGAGGAAGGTAGGTCGGCCTTCGCAGAGTATCTCCTCTACCTTGGGACAATGCGGGTAGGTCTATAGAAGAGGCCTACATGTCTAAGTGGTTCTACTCAACGAGATCAGCAAGAGAGTCTTGGACACTCGAGGCAAAAAGATAGATTAGTCATCAATAAAATCTATCAACCGAGAGTCATAAGGGTATGATCAGTGAAGTAGTTCGCTCACCTGGAATGACAGAGTTGAGGGTAGGGTCATAGTCCGCTTTACTCCGAAGAACTGGGATCTTGGAATCACTTATTCAATCAGGGACGATTTTATATTGAATAATGTGGGAAAACTGATAAACGATAACGAGTTTTAAAACTTTGCAATTCTTTCACGTAGAATTAAGATAACACAAGGAAACGAGTTCAACATTGAATCACACCTAAGGGAGGTGCTGATAAACTTCCTAGCATGGAAGAATGAATCCGAGAATGGTTCTCAGATCCAAAAGGAAAGCGTACTAGAATACCCAATCCCAATGTTGACTCATACCGAAGAAGGTCAAAAGCCTTTTGCAAGCAATCGTATAACATTCTCTTTGGAAGAGTCATGGATGCTAGCACGACCATTAAGACAACTGAGGAAGAAGTTCCTACAAAAGTCTTAAATGGAGAGGTACGAGACCTCCAAGGCAATCTGAAAGTCATCCTAATGGAAGACAACAAAATTCATCTATCACCCACTTCAATGTCGATTGAACAAAGATAGATAAGACCTTAGATGAGTCACTTAGATTTTTACGAACAACTGAGCAGAACACACGGGAATATCAAATCTAAGAAAGGTTCTTGAGATTTGGTAAATGGAATCTAAGAAAGAGTTCTAAAGATTCAAAAGGGCAAAGGGTCAGTCAAATGAGACAAACATTTGATCAAAGAAAAGGCAAGCAGTTGACGAGTTCATGATCAAGAATGTTCCTCATTACTGTGAACATTTCTAAACAATGAAACTACCCTTAGCACCTGGAGGACAAAAGGAATGTAATTACGAATTCCGGTTCCAGTATCCTTGTTAACAAAGTTAAACAAGTATCATAGAATTCCTTCATCAGGTATTTAAGACCAGATGAGTGGCTCAGTGGGAGCTGAAGGGAATTACATACTTGACTAAAAGGAGTAAAGATCCAAGAGGGAGCAGACTAAGGATGCTGAAAGGGATCGAAGTCTTCTTTTAGACACTGATCTAGCTTAGAACTTAATAATAACTATTTTGTTCTTCTAGAAACTAGTGGTAAAATTAACTGAAGGTTAACATTGATAACGATTGAAATCAAGAGATTCAAACTCAGTAGCTTCAGCATTGTCGATTAGGTCTTAGGGACTAATTGACAAAGTCACCCTTTTCAAAAGGCATAGAGACTAGTAATCTATTAGGACTCACACGTGGTTATGCAGACCTATAAGGTTACTTGCAGAAGCTAACGAGAGCTACTTCAATACGTACTCTGACGACTTCGTGAAGTATAGAAACGTACAAACCATAAAGTATAAGTCAGAATGTTTGAAAGGTTAAAACAAAGTACAAACTGAAGTAAAGAATCACTTTGGCAAGAGAGTTTAAGCCATCCAATTAAATTTGGAGTGGTGAAAACTTGAGTCAAACACTTGATAACCATTAAAGGAGTTGAGAAACAGTTTCCCAACTCGCTCCATGGAACACATCCAAGAGATGGAGGATTCAGTGGGAGTAATCGAACACTGCTATGCATGATTCGATCAATGATGGGTTTAAGCCAGTCTTCCGAATATTTTGGGATATATTCTAGACACGATTGTTTTCGCACTTAACCTACTTCATCTAAAGTTAAGCTTGTGTAAAAGTGTTTTACAAGGATACAAAAATTAGCTAAAAGACTGACACAATTTCTTTAAAGAAATTAAGGCCTTTTCCTCAAACTATCAAGAGAACAAAGTGTTTGTTGCTCATGATAGTATTCTTATAGTAATTAGCGTAACAAGGTACTAATTATTACAAGAATAAGTGGGAGAAAAGTACAAGTCGATTTAATTCGACCATGAGAAAAGTCATGAGGAACAATCATACAAATTGTACAGGCCGATAAAGTTCGACCAAGAGCAACGAAACTGTTAAAGACAATTAACCGCGGATCCTCACAAAAGGAAATAAAAGGTAAAAGATAGAATCTAAAACCTATCGCTAAAGAGCGAATGTGATTCGCAGGAAAACTATCAAGTAGTTGGAAGTTGCTCAAAAGGAAATTATCTCAAGTAGTTGAGAATATTCTAAATTGTTGCTCAAAAGCCCTTAAGGTCAAGAGTTTATCTCATAAAACTCAAAAGATCAAGATTCTTTCTGAAGAGATAAAAGACCTGCGCAAAGACAGAAACCGACTCTAGCATCAAGCCAAAACATTATGGAATTCATATCTCATCAAGACATGTAGCTTGATAATTTAGTCAACGGAAGACCTAAATTATTTTTCCAGAGAAGAATACTGAGAAGGATGGAAACATTCGTGTTTCCCAAAACTAGACAAGACGAATGAAGTTCTTTTGGTCTAGTTATGTCCATACGCATGCTTCAAGAATCTATCAGAGGATTAAAGCACGTGAGAGTTGGAATCTTCGATTCATTGAGGTAATCAAAGCAGTTTGATTCCTGAGGAATGAAGAAATTCTTGAATCACGAAATTTCAAGAAGGTAAGTGGGAGTAACAAACTTTCCAGGTCCGTATGCAGAGTACATACAAGAAACTGAGTACGACGTAAAGATGTTGTAAAACAGTTACGAACTGACTCAATAAAGGACCACAAACAAAAGGATAAAATGCCATTTTGGGCATCAAAGGTCTATAAGCATAGATAAAAAAGATGATAGGATTAAAGAATCGTTGGTACGCCAAAGATTCTTGAAGTCCAAACTCGAAAGATCCATGACTTAGAAGAGTCAATGAGAACTTCGACCCAAAAACTCATGACAGAGAGCATTGCAAGACTCGGAGTCTAGAAGACGCCGATGAGAAGGCACGCATGAGAGAGTTATTTATGTACAAAACATAGAAGTCGGTCATGTAACACATAATTAGCATTTAGACATCCAGAGCACTGATTCGACGTCCAAATTTGGATTGGAGAATCCGAAACACTACTTAGAGCATCCTAGGAGGCTATAGGATGAAGTAGTATAAAGTTGATTAAGTCATCGTAGCAAACTTCCAGACATGTAAGGAAAGTAGGCTAAAAGTGTTTTAAGCTGGGAACTGTTGCAAATTCTACAAAAAGAAATAAAGTCAGATAGGACATTCTTAAAAGTTGAGATCAAAAACTGCTTCTTCTAGACTTGATAGAAAGAATGGGAACTTTTTCTCCAAAATCATCTTCTCTCTAAGATATGTGAGAGAGATGATTTTCTTCTGAGAAAATTCCACACCTTTTCTGAACTCATAATAGGGCTTTATATAGGCATTACCTTAGTAGATTTCTACTCAAATAAGGAATCCGAAAAAAGTTCCTTTAGAAAAGATAAGCACAAGTTATTGTTTAGACTAACTTGGACTCTTAATATGGGGAAAACCCTAGTTATGGTTTCCCCATGGTATGGGCGGCCAGAGCAGCCCTTAATGGGCTTGCTCTGTCTGGCCCACCCCTTTAATTAGGCAGGCCAGGGATCTCCCCTTAAGGGAATCCCTCGTTGCCCCTTTAAAGTGGGTTTTTTACCTTTTCGGACTTCTTTTTCAAGCCTGATTCTTTCTATCTTTTAGACTGGATCATATCCATCTATTTACAAGTTCCCATCAGTCTATTCTCACTGTTCAAGTTACCAATTCTTATGTGTAACCCGTTGTAGGATCCGGTCTATGTTAGCCGCAGATAGCAGAAGTGATCCGACAATCGTAAGCGGCTTCTAGCTAAGCATTACGACTCCTAATTGAACCAGATTGATTGATCTTCCAATAAAGGCATCATTATCCTATGAGCCAAATCATACGCATTGCCATCTTGGGCGAAGGACATTCCTTCAGAAGGATATACCTTCAGTCTCTAAGGACATATATCCTTCAAAGGGAGTGGGGAACACGCCGAAGAATACCAATATGCGTCAAAAATGAAAAGAAATACGAAACCTGAGGAACTGTGGGAGTAACAGGACTGCCCGGTTCGCGAATAAAGATGCCAGAAGAACTCCAATATTGTAGTTGTTTTACCAGACATAAAGGAATCAACAAAGCTTTCATACGATGGTGGCAGGGACGCAAGCAATAATACTGCCTTATCTTCATCTTCAAAATTGACATCTATATTTGTCAAATCCAAGAATACTCGGTTGATTTCATCCATATGGTCTTTCACACGATTCCCCTTCTAACATATGTCAACTAAATAATTTCTTCTTTAGATACAAACGATTAGTTAGAGATTTCAACATATACCTTGCCTCCAACTTACTCCATAGCCCATCGGTTGTAGTTTCCGTTGCTACTTCCCGCAAGGCCTCATTGCTCAAACACAACCAAATCTGTCGATGAGCTATCTCCATGAGATCTTCCTTCTCTTCTTCTGATAACGATTCAGCGATTGCATCCTTCTTGATGATGCATAAAATGTTCAGTTGTTGACTAACGTCAATAAGTCAAGAATATACCAGAAGTCCAACGAGTCAACCTGTCTTAAAGGCAACAGGACCGCTGGCCCGCAACGCTCTGTCACGTACGCCCAGAACTAGTAGGTCGACCAGGATCAACTAAGGAGCTCCGACCCTACTTCGCCTAAAACACAATCAGGTCAGCCCTAAGATTCTCTAGAGGAGTAAAGGGGTCCACGTAAGCAAGGCCAATGCCTTACGCCCTAAACTGGGAAGGCAGAAGGGCGTCGCACGCTTACTGACTTAATCCTAATATCTTCCTAAAGATCTCAGTCGGTTAAAGATCTTAATTGTTTAAGCAAGCTTGGACTTCATGAGTCTCAAAGGAGGAAATAAAATCCTTCAATTTGCTACAAGCAATCTTCTGACCCTTAGGCTTCTCGACTAATTTCCAAGCCTGGTTTTTATTAAGAGATTCAATCACTTCATTCATGGCAAAAGACCATTGCCTCGATTCATCACTCCTCATAGCTTCTTCGTAGGTGCATGGTTCACCTTAATCAATGCTTTCCCCCACACTAACTGCGAATGCAACCATATCTGCCATTCCATACCATTTCGGTGCCCAAATGTCGCTCCTTCCCCTGTCCCTCGCAACACCGAAATGAACTTCTTCCTGTTCATCTTCCTTAGCTTGCTCATCTATCTTATAAGGCCTATCCTGATGTGTTCTTCTGATGTGTTCTCCTAATGTGTTCTCCAATCTATATGTACCGGGACCCACGACTTTCACTATCTTATAAGGCCCTTCCCATGTGGGGAAGAGTTTGGCTGCCGATGGTTTTTTGGTAAATTTGGAATTCCTCCATACCGTATCTCTGACGTCAAACTTTCTTATTTTCATGTGAGATCTGTGTTGTTTAGTCATTGTGTCTTTGAAGGCGAGGTTTCTTAACTCTGCCCGATCTCGGACTTGGTCGATTAGATTCAGATGTTTTAGCGCTAGTTATTCATTGGTTTCAGGGTCAAAGTGTCTTATCCTCAGATTCAACTTACCTATTTCTATGGGTAGCACGACGTTCATGCCGTATACCATCCGGAAGGGTGTTTCCGCTGTGGCTCTCCGCGGTGTGATGAAGTAGGTCCACAGTACATCGGGGAGTTCGTCCACCCAGTTTTTGTTTTCATGACATTTGGTCTTAATATGCTTAACTGTTATAGCAATCGGGGTTAATATGAACAATACGAGTAATCCAAGACAAGCAATAGGAATAGTAAAGAACAATCAAGAACAGAACACAGAGATTTATGTGGTTCGGTTGGTGAGACCTACTCCACGGCGACAACGGCGCGATGATTTCCACTATGATAAGCAAACAAGTTTACACAAGAGATTAGTGAGATTGCGTCTTACTGATATCTCCTTAGGGTTTATTTTATATAGCCACTAAACCCTAATCCCACCGCCTCACCGACTCTCTACAACCGACATTATACACAGATAACTAATCACCGACATAAACCTAGCTTCCGCATTCCAGCTCTGTCTCGGAGTCCATCTCTGCCTCACAGCCCTGCTTCGCATACCAGCTCTGTCTCAGTAATCAGCTCTACTAACGGGTCAAAATTCGGCGTCCAGACCTTCGGTCTCGGCAGGCAATTATCATTGCCTTGTAAACGGGTTGACGGGTAGTAAACCGGGTCCGATACCAATCCATATTCGAGTCACTTCTAACAATTCTCCACCTTGACTTGAATATGCTCCTCTTGATTTAGATCTGCCACCATCATAGCTCAGCACCTCTGAGCCATCGTCGCTCCAGCCTTGCTAGGGCTAACATTTGGAAATCCCAATCAAGTCTAAGCAATGCTTAAACTTGAAAGTTGTAACTGCCTTGGTCAGCATATCCGTTGGATTCTCTGCCGTAGAAACCTTCTTCATCGTGATCTTCCCTTGTTCAATCACGTCGTTGATAAAGTGATACCTGACGTCAATGTGTTTAGTTCTCTCGTGATACATTTGATTTTTGGTCAAATGAATAGCACTCTGGTTGTCGCAGTAGACCTCTGTCACCTCCTACTTTAGGCCCAAATCCTGAACTAAACACTCAGCCATATTGCCTCCTTCACCGACTCTGTTGCTGCCATGTACTCAGCTTCCGTTGTAGACAGCGCTACCACCGATTGCAGCACTGCTCTCCAACTAATGGCACTCCCGCAGAGTGTGAACGTATAGCCCGTCAGCGACCTCTTCCTATTAAGATCCCCCAAAAAATCCGAATCTACAAATCCAACTACCGAACTAGAAGTGTTAGCCCTTCTGTCGTAAACCAAACCAAGCTCCGCAGTTCTTCCCAGATACCGCAGTATCCATTTCACAGCCTGCCAATGACCTTTCCCAAGTCTGCCCATGTATCTGCTTACTACACTAACAACATGTGAAATATCAGGCCTTGTGCACACCATAGCATATATAATGCTACCTACTGCATTTGCATAAGGCACCCGAGACATGTACTCCGTCTCGTCATCAGTTGTTGGTGACAGTTCACCCGAAAGCTTGAAGTGTGCTGCCAATGGAGTACTGACAGGTTCTGCCTCAGTCATACCAAAACGTTCCAACACCTTCTCGATGTACGTTTTCTGAGACAATAACAATTTCCCAGCAGATCTATCTCTCCGTATCTCCATACCCAATATCTTCCTTGAGACACGTTCATCTCAAACTCACCCTTTAACTGATCCTTTAACATGTGGATTTACGACATATCCTTGCAAGCTATCAGCATGTCATCCACATACATGAGTAAATACACATAAGAATCATCCGATAGTTTCCTGTGGTACACACAACTATCATACTTGCTTCTGTCATAGCCGTTTTTAACCATAAACGTGTCAAAACGCTTATACCACTGCCTAGGAGACTGTTTCAGTCCATACAACGACTTCTTCAGCAAACAGACCTGGTCTTCTTTCCCGGGAATCTCAAACTCCTCTGGTTGACGCATATAGATTTGTTCCTCCAGCTCTCCATGTAAGAACGCAGTCTTAACATCAAGCTGCTCCTATTCTATATCATACAAAGCAACCATAGCAAGTATCACTATAATAGAGCTATGTTTAACAACAGGAGAAAATACCTCATTGAAGTCTATCCCTTCTCGCTGTGTAAACCCCTTGGCTACTAACCATGCTTTTTAACGTGCATCTTCCACCCCTGGGATTCCTTCCTTCTTCTTGAAAACCCATTTGCTACCAACAATCTTCTGACCCTTAGGCTGCTCGGCTAATTCCTAGACCTGGTTCTTCATAAGAGACTCAATCTCTTCATTCATGGCAAAAGACCACTGTCGTGAATCATCACTCCTCATAGCTTCTTCATAGGTGCATGGTTCACCTCCATCAATGCTTTCTCCCACTGTAAGTGCAAATGCAACCATATCTGCCATCCCATACCTTTCTGGTGCCCAGATGTCTCTCCTTCTCCTGTTCCTCGCAACACTGTAATGAACCAGCTCTGGTTCATCTTCCTCAGCTTGCTCATCTACCTGAGGCCGAACCTCTTCCGAAGTGTCTATCTCAAGCTCCACCTGCTTTTCGTGATCTTCCTGCTCCACCTGTTTACCAACACCCTCCCGAGCATCTACAGGCGTTACCTTCTGAGTTACCATGGCTAACTCATCAAAAGTAACATCTCTACTTATGAGAAACTTCTTCGATTTTCCATCCGGATTCCACAATCGATAACCCTTAACTCCAACCTCATACCCAAGAAATATACATTTTTTAGCCCTCGGATCAAGTTTACTTTCTTTAACATGTGCATAAGCCGAACAACAAAAGATCCTCAAGTTGTCATAATTACCAAGATAACCAGACCACACCTCATTAGGAGTTTTACACTCAATAGATGTACAGGGTTATATATTTACCAGATACGCTGCCGTGTTCACTGCTTCAGCCCAGAACACCTTCGGCAGCCCTGCATTAGAAAGCATACCACGAGCTCGTTCCAATAGAGTTCTGTTATACGTTCCGCCACCCCATTCCGCTGTGGGGTCTTTTTGACCATATGATGTCTCGCTATCCCTTCGTCTGAGAAGTCTGACCTATCCTCAGACGCGTCCATGACGCGGTCTAATAGAGTAGGTTGGTTTATCCCCAGACGCGTTTGGGAGGCCGAGACGGTCGCGTCAAAGACGCGACCGGATGAGGCTCGAACGCGGATCTTACGGGATCCTTGTCCGACTCCCATTCGGACAGGAAGTCCGAGTTCCTCTCGGCCAGGAAGTTTAGAAAAATTAGGGTTTCCCCATGGTTTTAGAAAATTCTAAACTCCGGCCTTCTTCTTCCTAAACCTCTTGTTTTTTTGGTTTTAACAGCTGGTTTTTTATGAAAAATTAATCAAAAGCCTTGGTTTTTTAAATTTTTGATAAATCAATATCTTTCAAAACTCCGTTTTCGAAAACTCTTTTCAAAAACGCAAAATTTCGAAGTTTTATGCATTAAAACTCTTTCAATTTCTATCCGATTAGGTTCAAATCTAATTTAAACTAATCATAAACATCTAATCATTCAAGTTCGAATCTAATTCGTCTAGTCAAAGTTCGTTCATGCAATCGGCTCGTGATGCCACTGTTGGGTTTTATGTGTATCTAATACACTAACTAGTGTTGGTAGCGGAATCTCAAACATTTAATGTTTAACGCTAAGTTGTCCGGGATCTATATATGAACTAATAAAAACTTGAATCGGAAAAACTAACCTTTATAGCAATTTTCCCTCGAACCTTTCCAATCGCGTGAGAAGATCCAGAGCTCCAATTGTCGCTCCTCTACTTGAGACACCGAGTAGTATAACTTGATCTCCCTTCCTTAATGTCTACTAGAATTTTAATGGAAGGTTGAGAAGAACCTTTCTTCTTGACTAGAAAGATAGAATGAGAGCTTTTACTCTTTTATCTTTTATGTATGAGAGAATTGATTATCTCAGAGAAAATTCCATACCTTTTCTGAAGTCATAATGGGGCTTTATATATGCATCACTTTAGTAGAGTCCCACTCAAATAAGGAATCCTAAAAGTCCCTTCAGAAAAGGTGTATGCCAAGACAAATAAAGCTCTGATACCACTTTTTGAGTTTCAGTAGTTATTACTTTTTCAAAATCCCGCTTTAGTAGAGTCCCACTTTTTGGGGTGTTACAAAGTGGTATCAGAGCTCTAGGTTCATAAATCCTAGGGATTGTGTCTAGGGCTATTAGACAGTTAGAAGCAGTAGTGCCACTTTAATCTTTTCTTGGTTGTTGTGTGTGACATTAATTTAGTTTATCTCCTTATTCTTCTCTTCATTAGATTCATGGACGGAGATGGAGTTATTGGTAGGGGACGTCGTAGTGCTCGCATCTGAGGCCGAGGTACAGGCCGAGGTGTAGGCAGGGGGACAGGCCGAGGTGCAGGCAAGGCGATAGGTCGAGGAGTCCTTGCCGAGGAAAGAGGATCAACAGGAACTGAGGGTACAACGGCGCAGGCTGAGAGCAGTGCAACTCCAGTTCAAAATCCGAATGGAGGGACAACGGTGACCATTGACGCAACTGTGTTGCAAGATTTGATTAACATTGCAGCGGAGGCTAAAATGCGAGAGCGAGATCGGGTTCAGGTTCCAACACGGGAAACAGGAGGTCTTGTGGTACCGGTGGTGAATCAGAGACCACCGACTGAGATGACTTGGGTGCAACATTATCACCATTTCACGAAGATGGGGCCACCTGTATTTGATGGAACCGCGGGACCTTTAGGAGCACATGCATGGTGCCAGAAGATGGATAAGATTTTGCAGAATCTCGAGTGCTCAGATGTGTATAAGCAGAGAATGGCAGTGTTTCAGTTGGAAGGAAATGCCGCTTCTTGGTGGGATACAGAGGCTCGGTTAGTAGATCCTATGGCTATGACATGGACACAGTTTAAGGATGTATTCAAGGCAAATTACTTTCCATATTCAACACTACAGAAAGTATCAAGAGAATTTCAAAATTTGAAGCAGGGAGAGAATCAGACAGTCTCAGAGTATGAGCAGGAGTTTCATCGACTGTCATTGTTTGCAACTCACTTGATCCCTACTGAACAGTATAAGATTGAGAGGTTTGTGAATGGGTTGCTCCCTAACATTGCGAGACAAATCATTGGGCAACCTAGTTTTGACACTTATCAGAAAGTGGTGACATGTGCTAAGGCAGAAGATGACTACATTCAAGAGATGAGGAAGCAGAGGAATGTTAAGGGAGAGATGGGACATAACCAGAAATGGAGTGGTAATAACAACAAGAGCGGTGGTAAGAATCGAAGTGACCGCTATCATGGACAGCGTGATGGCAAGAGGCCTCGTACAGATCGGGATGATAGAGCAGTGGTAGCAACTAGTGGACAACCAGAACCACTGAATGGCAACTAGGGAAGACAGAGAGCTTTCCAGGGAACTTGCTACACTTGTCATGGGCAGGGTCATAAAGCAGTTGATTGTCCTAAGAAGAATGAGACTCGAACTGGTAATCAAGGGCGACAACATGATCATAATCAACAAGGGAGGTTGCAGGGGCGGGGTCAGCAGCTGCAGCTGAATGCCGTAGTTCCTAGAGATGTTGGAGCACCTGCTGAGGTGGTTGAAGGTACATTTCTTATTCATAGTAATCCGGGAAGAGTATTATTTGATCCTGGTGCCATGGGTACATTTATTTCTACTTCTTTTGTTCGCACTTTGCCTATTGTGTTAGATCGATGTGTGAGCCCTTTTATTGTGTCGTCACCATGGGGTGGGTCTATAGTGATAGACCACATTTGTCGGGGGTGCATTATTAAGTTAGGTGAACGAGAGTTTGCTTCAAACCTCTTTGTACTTCAGTTAGTTTACTACGATGTCATCCTAGGCATGGATTGGCTTGCTTCATATCATACACTTGTGGACTGTTTTGCCAAGACAGTCACATTTTCCCTTCCGAGTGAAGAGGTATTGGTTGTGTCTGGACTTACGAGACAGATGAGGGAGATGCACTTGGGTAACGTCGAACTGATAGAGCATCCGGTGATGGGTAAGACACTAGAGATGATTGATGTGGTATGTGAGTACCATGGGGTGTTCAGCGATATACCAGGGTTGCCACCACGCAGAGAGGTTGACTTCTGCATAGAGTTGGAACCGGGTACTGCACCGATAGCTAAAACTCAATACCGAATGGCTCCAATTGAACTACGTGAGCTCAAGGACCAGATTCAACAGTTACTTGACTTGGGTTTCATACGCCATAGTAGCTCCCCGTGGGGTGCGCCTGTTCTTTTTGTTAAAAAGAAAGACGGGTCGATGAGGTTGTGTATTGATTATAGGGAGTTGAATAAGGTTACTGTGAGGAATAAGTACCCTTTACCGAGGATCGATGATTTATTCGATCAACTGAGAGGGTCCAAGTGGTTTTCGAAGATTGACTTGAGATCAGGGTATCATCAGTTACGGGTTAGAGATGAAGACATTCCTAAGACTGCATTTGTGACACGTTATGGTTCTTATGAGTTTTTGGTTATGCCTTTCGGTTTGACTAATGCCCCAGCAGTTTTCATGGATTTGATGAATCGGGTGTTTCGGGATTTCTTGGATAAGTTTGTCATCGTATTTATCGATGAAATCCTTATTTACTCCAAAACTAAGGAAGATCACGAGGATCACTTACGACAGGTACTAAAGAGACTGATGGAACATCAATTGTATGCTAAGTTCGAGAAGTGTGAATTTTGGCAAGAAGAAGTGAAGTTCTTGGGTCATGTTATATCTAACATTGGAGAATCAGTCGACCCTTCAAAGGTCGAGGCAGTGCTTAATTGGAAGCAACCCACATCTGCAACGGAGGTTCGTAGTTTTCTGGGTTTGGCTGGATATTATAGACGGTTTATCAAGGGGTTCTCGAGTATTGCAGGTCCTTTGACGAACCTAACCAAGAAGGAAGTTCCGTTCCGATGGTCTACAGAGTGTGACTTGGCATTTCAAGAACTAAAGACGAGATTGACTACTGCACCAGTTTTGACCATTCCTGAGGGTGGTGTTCGGTTAGTGATTTACATTGATGCTTCAATTCAGGGTTTAGGTTGTGTTCTTATGCAGAGTGATAGGGTGGTTGCCTATGCTTCGAGGCAGTTGAGACTGCATGAGCGGAATTATCCAACTCATGACTTAGAGTTGGCAGCTATAGTGTTTGCTTTGAAGATTTGGAGACATTATTTGTATGGTGAAAAATTTGATCTCTTTACCGACCATAAGAGCCTCAAGTATCTATTTTCTCAGAAGGAATTGAATATGCGCCAACGTCGGTGGTTAGAGCTAATGAAAGATTATGACTTCACGTTGCAATACCACACGGGTAAGGCTAATGTAGTAGCTGATGCATTAAGTCGACAACCGAGGGGTATCATAGCCGCATTGATGATGAATCAGTGGAAGATGTTGGAGGATGTGACAACATATGACATTGATATGGTTGGGTCAGGAGTTGACTCATTATTTCTGGGTAATATGGTTGTTAGACCATCCTTACTGAACCGTATTGTGGATGCACAAGTTAACGATGAGTGGTGCTAGAAACAGGTTTCGTTAATGCAAGAAACTGAAATTGAGTTCAGGTTAGGACAGGACGGAGGATTGAGATTCCGAGGGAGGTTAATTGTACCGGCAGATCCGATCTTGAGACGGGATATATTAGACGAGGCACATCGGAGTAAGTACACTGTTCATCCTGGTGGTAACAAGATGTACAAAGACTTGAAGAGGCAATATTGGTGGTCCGGAATGAAGAAAGATGTTGCTGAACATGTGAGGAAGTGTGAGGTGTGTCAGATGGTGAAAGTAGAAAATCGACATCCATTGGGACTTCTAGAACCGTTGCCTATTCCAGAGTGGAAATGGGAGAACATATCGATGGACTTCATCACAGGTTTACCGCGTTCGAGTCGAGGCTTTAATGCCATTTGGGTGATAGTTGATAGGCTGACTAAGTCGGCTCACTTCTTACCAGTGAAGACGACAGATAGTGGAGATCGACTGACACAATCTTACATTAAGGAGATTAGGTTGCACGGAGTTCCAGTGTCTATTGTGTCAGATAGAGATTCATCCTTTACTTCTCGGTTCTGGAAGAGTTTCCAAGCTTCTATGGGAACATCATTACACTTCAGTACAACCTTTCACCCTCAGACCGATGGGCAGACAGAGAGAGTCAACAAAGTACTCGAGGATATGTTACGGTGCTCGATACTAGATCTTGGTGGTAGTTGGCAAGATCACTTGCCCTTGGTAGAGTTCGCATATAATAATAGTTACCAATCTAGCATTGGCATGGCTCCTTTCGAGGCATTATATGGGAGGCCTTGTCGATCACCATTATGTTGGACAGAGACAGGAGATGCTAAACTAGAAGGACCAGAGGTGATTCGGGATACTTTTGAAAAGATTGCGTTAATTCGGAGTAGGCTCAAAGCAGCTCAGAGCCGTCAGAAGAGTTATGCTGACAAACGACGTAGGGATTTGGAGTTTATCGTTGGAGAGGAGGTGTTATTGAAGGTGTCACCTATGAAGGGTGTTTTACGGTTTGGTAAGAAAGGAAAATTGGCTCCGAGCTACATTGGACCTTTCAGAATAGTGGAAAAGGTAGGCAAAGTAGCTTATCGTCTTGACTTGCCTGTAAGCTTGGCAGGAGTGCACAACGTATTCCATATATCGATGCTTCGGAAGCATGTGAGAGATGAAGAGCAACATTCAGTTATTGGCTACGATGACTTAGAACTCCAACCAGATGCAGCATATGAGGAGGAACCCGCTCGCATCGTTGACCGTAGAGAGCATGTGCTTCGCCGGAAGACTATTCCCATGGTCAAGGTTCAGTGGAATCATCACAACGATAAAGAAGTTACTTGGGAGCGCGAGGATGATATGCAGCTTCGGTATCCCCATCTTTTCCTCTCGTCAGGTATTTCAATTTCGAGGACGAAATTTCCTTTTAGGAGGGGAGATTGTAGTGCCACTAAACAAAGTTTGAGGTGCCCTTAGCACCACTACCCAAATGCCTATTTAATAACCCTACTTACCCACCCTTCTTTTCCTTTCCTTTTAGCTTGCAGTCGTGGGTTTTAGAGAGGGGGAGGTATGAGGTTCTAGTGAGAGAAAGTTTGAAGGAAGGGGGAAAGCCAAGAAGGGGAAGGAGGAATCAAGGTGTTGGGGGATCTTTTGCTTGGTTGGTTCTTAGTGTGGGGGTTCTCTTCATTGTTTGGCTTTGGACTGAGGTAGATTTCTATCTCTCTAGGGCTTGAATAGCCATTTCATAGATAAACCTAGACATACTAGATGAAACTACAAACCCTAGATTTTAGTATCACTTGAACATAGATTAGGGTTCTTGACACAAATATATATACTAGAAGTAGTAGATTTATATTTCTACAAACTTATTTTTAGGTCACTTTGAATCTCATATATGTGTTAGATTTTGAGGATATTTGCTATAATGACCTACTTGATGAACCATACAATCTTCATTTACATTTTCATGTTAGATTCATGTATTACAATGATATTTAGGGTTAAACCTCTGTATTTGCCATGATTTTAGTATATAACTCTTATAATTAGATGCCTCTCACTATTGGACAATACTCTTTATATAGATACATAAACATGTGGTAGAAGTCAACATGATATGCGAATTTTAGGCTATTATCATCATTGATTCATTATTTGCAAACATTATAAATATGAAACTCGTATGTCGTAATATGCCAACGAATATGATTTTGATTTATGTATGTTATGGTGTGATGCTATTATATGTGTGTGATGTGATGGAGTTGGTGGAGAGTTGTGAGAGTTTTGGTGGTTGGTTCGACCCTCTCTACTGGATGTGATATTGGTATGGAGCGTATGGGGTCGGCGCTAACACAATGGATGACCTTGTGGACCACACTCTCATACAATGTGGATACCAACTTGTTATATTGCTTTTGGTTGTTTATTACAAATGGTGTGATATTATGTATGTGTGACGTGATGGAGTTGGTAAAGGGTTGTAAGAGTATTGTGGTTGGTTCGACCCTCTCTACCGGATGTGATATAGGTATGGAGCGTATGGGGTCGGCGCTAACACAATGGATGACCTTGTGGACCACACTCTTACATAAGGTGAACACCAACTCGTCATGTCGCTTTTTTTTTGTTTGTTACATATGTGGTACACTTTATTTCTAATGGTCACAACTCGGATACTATACTTGGACATCTTCTCATGATATGTGGTTGTCTATTTGTTTTGGTAGCTCTTGAAACTGTCTATTGAGGCTTTAGAGGTTTCGAAATCTACTTGTTGGGGTCTGACCCAACCTTTTATTTTTCAGGACAAGGAAATCGGGAAGTGCCACCTGCTTGAGTCATAGTTAGCCTTCGAGGAGTTTCTTTAGTGGTTTTCTTTCTTTCTTTAGGTAGTTATTTGGAGTTGTATCTCCTAAACACTTGGTGTTATTTATGTTTTATCTTGTCCGACATTTGTGTCTATGATTTAGAGACATCCTGTGAGTTTTGAGAAACTTGGTAAAGTTTCAGTAGTTGATTTATTGTTACTTTTTGAGCTTCATGTTCGATATTATTTGTCTAGGATATATCAGAGATTTATAAATCATAGATAAAGTGGTATCAGAAAAAGTGGTATTTGTCCTAGGGATTTGTCCCAAATTAGGATATCATTTGTGCCACTTTGTTACTTTTTGAGTTTTGAAAAAGTGGGATTTCTTCTAGTTGATTTAGTAGTTGATTTAGGATTGTGATAGTCCCACATCGCTCACGAGAGTGTCCGGAGCCTGGGCTATAGGTGTATGCTCAAGCTTAGTAAGCACCGAGACCTTTTGGGTGGGCTTGTGGTGCCTTCGCCAAGAACAAAACCCCGTACCCGTGTGGGCTTGGGCCTGGGTGGTTAAAGCGGGGACAATATCGGCAACTGCTAAGGCTTGGGGTGTTACAAAGTGGTATCAGAGCCGAGGACGACTCTTCGCTGAGGGTGGGGGATTGTAATAGTCCCACATTTCTCACAAGAGTGTCCAGAGACTGGGCTATATGTGTAAGCTCAAGCTTAGTAAGTACCGAGGCCTTTTGGGTAGGCTTGTGGTGCCTTCGCCAAGAACAAAACCCCGTACCCGTGTGGGCTTGGGCCTGGGTGGTTAAAGCGGGGACAATATCGGCAACTGCTAAGGCTTGGGGCGTTACAGAAAAGATAAGCAAAAGTTAGTGTTTAAACTAACTTGGACTCTTAATATGGGGGAAACCCTAATTAGGGTTTCCCCATGGTATGGCCGGCCAGAGCAGCCCTTAATGGGCTCGCTCTGTCCGGCCCACCCCTCTAATTAGGACGGCCAAGGATCTCGCCTTAAGGGAATCCCTGGTTGCCCCTTTAAAGTGGGGTTTTACCTTTTCGGACTTCTCTTTCAAGCCCGATTCTTTCTATCTTTTGAGCATCTTTAGACTGGATCATATCCATCTATAACTCAGCTTCCCCTAGTCAAATCTCTCTGATAACGTTACCTCTTTTATGTGTAACCCGTTGTAGGATCCGGTCTATTTTAGCTGCGAATTACGGAAGTGATTCGACGATTGTAAGCGGCTTCTAGTAAAGCATTACAACCCCTAATTAGACCGGATTGGATGATCTTCATGATTAGTTCATCATTATCCCAGCTGACAAATTGATCGCATTGTTACCTTGGTCGAAGGACACTCCTTCAGAAGGACATCTCCTTCAGATCGAACAGATATATCCTTCACTGATAGTTTCCTGTGGTACACACAACTATGATACCTGCTTCTGTCTTTAGCCATAAATGTGTCAAAACGCTTATACCACTTCCTAGGAGACTGTTTCAATCCATAAAAGGATTTCTTTCGCAAACAGACCTGGTCTTCTTTCCTGAGAATCTCAAACCCCTGTGGCTGACGCATATTGATTTGTTCCTCCAACTCTCCATGTAAGAACGCAGTCTTAACATCAAGCTACTCCAATTCCATATCATACAAAGTAACAATAGCAAGTAATACTCTAATAGAGCTATGTTTAACAATAGGAGAAAATACCTCAGTGAAGTCTATCCCTTCTCGTTGTGTAAATCCCTTAGCTACTAACCATGATTTGTATAACACATCTTCCACCCCTGGGATTCCTTCCTTCTTCTTGGAAATCCATTTGCTACCAACAACCTTCTGACCCTTAGACTGTTCGGCTAATTCCCAGGCCCGGTTCTTATTAAGAGACTCAATCTCTTCATTCATGGTAAGAGACCACGACCTTGATTCATCATTCCTCATAGGTTCTTCATAGGTGCCTGGCTCACCTCCATCAATGTTTTCCCCCACACTAAGTGCGACTGCGACCATATCTTCCATCCCATACCTTTCCTGTGTCTAGATGTCTCTCCTTCTCCTGTTTCTCGCAACACTGTAATGAACTTCTTCCTGTTCATCTTCCTCAGCTTGCCCATCTATCTGAGGCCGAACCGCAGTGTCTATCTCAAGCTCGACATGTTCCTTATGATCTTCCTGCTCCACCTGTTTGAAGGAGTTGAAGGAGATGTCCTTCGACCAAGATGGCAATGCGAGCAATATGTTGGCTAGGACAATTGATGAAGAAGATCATCAAGTACGAATGATTTAGGGGTCGTAGCGTTTAGCTAGAAACCAACTACGATCGTCGAATTACGAAGTAATTCGCGGCTAACTTCGATCGGATCCTACATCGGGTTACACATAAGAATGGGTATTTAATCGGATGATATGACTAGTGAGAGTGTGATATAACATTGGGAGTGTCCCATAAACATATCTCACAGGCCTAAATAGAATTTGGGCAAAAGATAGCAAAAAGACCCGAAATAAGGGTTTTAAGCCTAGGCCGATTCGGGCACTTTTAGGGCTCGGATTTGGATGATTTTTGGAGGGACGTTTCCTTATGTTATGAACATTAAATCTGAAAATTTTGGCTGGGTTTGGACGTCATCTCCTTAGGGAATTGAGAAAATATCAACTAGTTGCTATTTTCGACTATTTCCCTAAATCTTATTCTAAAGGGTGTTTTAGGAAACCTAAAAGGATGTGGATTCTTATTAGGGTTCTATATAAACACTCTTAGTGCAGAGAATAAGGTGTGGAATTTCCCTCTAAGCTTTCTTACTCTACCACATCAAGTGGAGAGGAGAAAGTGAGCTAATTCCCAAGCTATCTTCTAGTCCAGCAAGAAGAAGATCTTCTTATTATCAAACCACCATTGGAGTGCTAGCGAGCTTTCAAGGAGGGATATTAAATACACTATTCGGTGTCCCAAGTAGAGGAGCTACGTTTGAAGCTCTTGGTCTTCTTTAATCTATACAACTAGTTCGAAGGAAATAGCGATTAAGGTAATCTAATATCTTCTTATTGGTTAATTACTAGTTTTGCATGATGATCTTGGAGATACTAGTGTTAGACATTAGATGTCGTTATCCGCTATAAACACTAGTGTAAGGTTATAATTCCCTTCAGTGGCGTTAGAGCCTCTTGCAATTAACTAGTTTTTGCTAAGAATCGAACTAATTGATATTTGATATGCTTGATAGTTTGATAGATTGAGTTTATAAAGTATTTTAAAAGTGTTTTAAAAGTACTTCAAACTCATAATTTGATTACAATGAATGTGATTCAACTAGTTTTTAAAATTAAAATCAAAATTGATGATTGAAAGTATTTCAAAACATTGAATTTCATTGATTTTGAATTGGTTTTCAAAATTGTTCTTGAAAAAGTTTCAAAAACCTAGAATTTTTGATCCAAAATTGTTTGATTAAAAGAGTTGTTTTTGAGTTTTAGGAAACTCCCAAAAACAAAAATTTGGAATTTAGAAGTATTCTAAAAGAATTGTTTTTGAGTTTTAAGAAACTCCCAAAAACAAAGTTTGGAAATTTTAAGAATTTCTAAAAGTTTTGAAAAATTTTGGAAGTGTTCTAAAAGGATTTCAAAATTTAGAAAGAGTTTAAAATTATGAAGTTAGCAAATAGAGATTTGCAAAAACAAAAAAAAAACAAAAAGAAAATGGAAACTAGGGTTTTGGAAACCCTAGTGTCCGGGCAGGAAGCTTCCTGGCCGGACAGAAGCTGCTGGTCGCGTCCACTGGACGCGTCCAGAGCAGCTGCTGAGACGCGTCCAAGAGACGTGTCCAAGAGACGTGTCCAGCAACTGCGACCAGAATGCTACTGGATGCATCTTAGAGACGCGTCCAGAGCAGCTGGGACGCGTTTTGGAGACGCGTCCAGGTCGAGTCTAGGACTCGACCACCAGCTGTGATGGAAGCATCTGGACGCGTTTTGGAGACGCGTCCAGAGCAGCTAGGACGCGTATAGGACGCGACCAGAAGCTGCGCTGGTAGCTTCCTGGACGCATCTAGGACGCGTCCAGAGCTCTCGACCAGACGCGTCTTGGAGATACGTCTGTGAGGTTCTGGGTGTCTCGGACTAGGTCCGAGACACCTAGTGCTGGTCCGGTCCAGCACCAGACGCGTCTGGTACATGGACTAGCGTCCTGGCTCCGGCCAGGACGAGACCAGGCCTTGATAGGCCTCGGCCAGGACATGCCGGCCCTATGGGCCGTGCTATGTCCGGACCTTGTCCGAGCCCTTTTGTGGGCTTGGGCCGGGACTTGTCTAGGACTTGTCCCGGGCTTTTTCGAGGTTTCGGACCACGAATAGGGACCATCATTCGAGTGGGAGTTTTTGCCAAATTTTCTTCCGATTCCAACCAAATAATTCCAAAATAAATCTGGGCCATCCAGAAGGCCAAAAACGGATTTCTCTTTATATTGATTTATGAAATCATTGCGAATCGAAATAATATTTTCCGAAATAGACCCGGGCTTTCAAAACCCAAAAATGGAGTTTTTTCTTGAAGTTGATTTTAGAAATCATAAAAGATAAAACTGGAACGCACCGTTGGTCGAATTCTTCGAATTTAGACTTAGGTTCGTAATGTGACATGTGATGTCGACAAAGTGTCTCCCAAGATAATCATGCATATATAATTCTTAGCCTTAATATTATATGAATGCATGTGATGTGAATGCGGGAAACTAGTATGGCCATAGATTTATTTCTATATTCTTGTTTTAAGCACGGATGGGTGCATATTTGTAATTAATTTTAATTTCAAGTTTATATTATATGCGAATCGTTAAAGTCTTGTAATTAGAGTTTAGGGTCTATGAGTCCATTGAAAAACTCAAGGAAGGAATCCAAAGGCGAGTGGGAGAAATCAATGGAGGTTTACAGATGGAGATCTAGACGAACCAAAAGGCGAAACAAGAAGCAAACCAAAGGAGATTAGATCTTCTAGGTTAGGGGCCATACTAGGATCCATGTCTGATTGATTTATTTTCTCGTGCGCATTTACTTACTTATTTACGCTTTATGTCGTGGATGTTAGTTAGGATAAATAGTTCACTATAACAAACGCCAGACTAGCGTAAAAGTCCCCAAAAACGTAATCTTGAGTAATCGCCTATCCAGATTAAGACACTCATTGCGCCCTTTGTTCGAGGAAGGTGGGTCGGCCTTCACAGATTACCTCCTCTAGCTTGGGACAATGCGGGTAGGTCTATAGAAGAGGCCTACACGTCTAAATGGTTCTACTCAACGAGATCAGCAAGAGAGTCTTGGATACTCGAGGGAAAAGGATAGATTAGTCATTAATTAATGAAATCTATCAACCAAAAGTCATAAGGTGATGCACCAGAAAAGATTGCACACCCAAGCGGAGGTAGCAAGTAGTAACCGGTAAAACCGGAGTCGATCCAAGGATAGGTTGGTAGTCCGGTTATCGGGAAAGTTTAGCCCATCGGTCTACGAGTCACTCACTATCTTAGACTGAAAAGAAAAGGTGTCGATTTGGGTTTTTGATTGGTTTATAAGAAATAAAGAAACGTAAAGTAATACTAAACTATCTAAGTGAGAGATGTGAGAGAAAAGTCGGGCAACAACAAGAAGTCGGGAGGCAAACAAATGAGAGAAATGTCGAAATCCGGAAATCCGTTGTGATTTCCCTACAACTATGTGCGGTCCAATCGAATGGATTGATGTAAACCTAGTCTCGATTCCTAAGGTGGATGTTCATAAGCACTACGTATGTCCGGAGATAATACTTAGTCAAACAAACTTCCTAAACAATTAAAACCGAATCACCGAAAATGTTGCCTAATCGATTAACTATGCGAAGTACTTGATAAGACACATGAAAAACGATTGAAACAAGTAATCGAAATAAGAGAGTTCGATTCATTATCAAAATTATTAAATCATAACACGTACACAATCACAAGTTCATCACAATTTCATCATAGACTTCAACACAAGACCTAAGCATTCATGGTTATAATTAATCTACGAAAGGAAATAGAATTAGTCATGGAGTTGGTTTAGGAATCCCCCTTTTCGATGTAAGTTTGAGGCTAGAGTTGATGGTGTAATTTGGTACTTAAGTGCAGTTTTGATCTCCTCTGAGCAGAAAGTGAGAGTCCCCTTAACAGTGTGATTTTTAGCTCCCCTTAGCACAATTTGACTTCCCCACAACAGAATATCATCTTCTTTATCTTTAACTAAAACCACCATGGAAGCTTGAACTAAGCTTTCTCTCACTAGAAATCAACAACCAAACATCTAAGAAACCACAAGGAGTTCAAGACAAAGGACTGCCGACCAATAACCCTAGGTTTCCGGCAAAAGAAATGGCCGGAAAAACTAGAACCAAGTCCGGCCAAGCAAGCTGAAAATTCCGAACAAAGGTGGAGTTGCTGCTGTCTCGTGATACTAAGCTACTACCCGTGAAGACCCGAGCTATTTGCAGTTGTCCCGAGCCTTTGAGAAGAAATCCCGAGCTGCTTTGCAGCTTTCACGAGCAACCCTTGGTGAAATCCGAGCTGCTTCTTCTCGGTTCAAGCTTATGAAGTACCGAGTTGTTTTTGCTCGTGTAACCCGAGGTGAGGAGTTGCTGTTCCAGCGAGCTTATCCTTCCCGAACTTCTGTTCCTTCTTGTGCCGGCCAAAGCTTTGGCCGGTCTACCTTTCCCGGCCAAGCTTTGGCCGGAATACTCACCCTCTCTGTTTCTCTCTCTACCCCAAGTCTCCTCCACCCAAAAACCCCCCAGGTTAGATCCTTTCTTTTCTTTATTTCAACTACTAAACCTAAGTCATAAGGGTTGCCTCTAAAGTTCTTGTTGGCATTCTTCTTTTGGACTCTTTAGTTTTGGTGGGCTTTGAGTCTTCACTTGGAAAATAAGGGGTGCTTTCATTTCCTTCTCAAAGACTTCTCTTTCTTTTGTTGTGGTGCCCAAACCCAAAATACTAAAGCTCACAAAACAGGGGTGCTTGTAAAATCTCCAACTAATAATCTTTATTCAAGGGGGCTCATAGAAATCCTCTTGTTTCCTTTCTCTTCTTTGGGTTTCTTCTTGGACTTGGGCTTGGATCTTGGCTTCATTTAAAATCCAAGGGGGTGCCTTCAGTTTCTTTGCCAATCTAATTTCAAGACAAAACCTCGGCTTCTTTCATTCATATCTTGTCCTTCCGAACTCCAACTTGACTTCCGTTTTCACCACCGGACTCGTCATTGGTCCCACTTGTCATTAAACACTGATTTTTCCAAATGACCAAAGTACCCCTCGTACATAAAGACCAAAATATTCTTATTCTATCGATTTCGGCCGCATGAGATGAAAAGTAATAATTTGCTCCTTTTATTCCTAATCAAACGCCAAGCTCCAAATAAAGTACCTAACAATAAAAACACATAAATAATTAGAAATAAAACTCGAAAAGAACAAACTACTCAAAGTTAAGTGACCTAAATGTGGCATTTTCACGCCAATCATAAGGTATGATCAGTGAAGTAGTTCACTCACCCGGAACGACGGAGTCAAAGGGTAGGGCCTTCGTCCGCTTTACTCCGAAGAACTGAGATCTTGGAATCACTTATTCAATCGGGGGACATTTTTTATTGAATAATGTGGGAAAACTAAGTTTTTCAAAATGATAACGAGTTTTAAAACTTTGCCATTCTTTTATGTAGTTCAAAGATGACAAAAGATATTTTCAACTTCCGCTCACTTCTCGACAAGGAGAAGCTGAATGAGCACAACTTCCTTGACTGGGAGAGGAACCTGGGAATAGTTCTCAGGATGGAAGGAAAGCAACATGTACTAGAAACTCCAATTCCTGTATTGGATGATAATTCGACTAAAGAAGAGATAGATGAAGAAAGGAGTGTACGAAAAAAGGCAGAGCCTGTAACTTGCTTAATGCTAGCAACCATGGAACCGACTCTACAAGAGCAGTTCATAGACATGGATGCTTACTCCATGATACGACAACTTCGGGAAATGTTCCAGAAACAGTCGAGATTGGAGAGGTTTGAAACCTCTAAAGCAATTATGGACATGCGCCTTGAAAAGGGAAAACCAGTTGGGCCTCATGTTTGTCAAATGATCAGGCTTATGGGCAAGCTTGCTAAACTAGGTTTCCCTTATAGCCAACAGACGGCTACCGACACTATCCTTCACTCCCTCCATAGTGGTTTTAATCAGTTTAAGATGAACTACAACATGAATGGATGGGATAAAACGTTGGAGGAACTTCATTCTATGCTTCTAACAGCCGAAAAGGACGTCGCTATAGTGGAGACTAAGAAGGACGTTCTTATGGTACAAAAGGACAAAGGGTTTAAGAAAGGTAGAAAAGCATGGGATAGTGTAAGAGGTTACCATGGGATTCCAGATGAAGCCACGTGTCACTGAAAATCTATATTGACTTGATTTTGACTTAAACTTTGACCGGTTCTAGTTTGTTCATCCGGACTCCAATTCGATTTCCATTTTCACCCACGGGCTCGTCTTGGACTCTACTTTAACCCGATCATCAATATTGGCCAGAATACCCTCGTCATTAAAATGACCAAAATGCCCCTCAAGTAAGTCTTTATCACAATGTTTTCGCATCGAACTCCGTAAATAAGACCTGAGAAAGAAAATCAAACAAATCATCAGAGTAACCGCTCGAACTGGACTAACTAACCTGAGTTAAGAGATTCAGATGGGACATTTTTATGTCTCATCAATCATCAGGTCCGATTGATTTAGGGGTCGTAGCGTTTAGCTGGAAATCAACTACGATCGTCGAATTACGAAGTAATTCGCGGCTAACTTCTATCGGATCCTACATCGGGTTACACATAAGAATGGGTATTTAATCGGATGATATGACTAGTGGGAGTGTGATATAACATTGGGAATGTCCCATAAACATATCTCACATGCCTAAATAGAATTTGGGCAAAAGATAGCAAAAAGGCCCGAAATAAGGGTTTTGGGCCTAGGCCGAGTCGGGCACTTTTAGGGCTCGGATTGGGCTGATTTTTGGAGGGACGTTTCCTTATGTTATGAAAATTAAATCTGCCAATTTTGGCTGGGTTTGGACGTCATCTCCTTAGGGAATTGAGAAAATATCAACTAGTTGCTATTTTCGACTATTTCCCTAAATCTTATTCTAAAGGGTGTTTTAGGAAACCTAAAAGGATGTGGATTCTTATTAGGGTTCTATATAAACACTCTTAGGGCAGAGAATAAGGTGTGGAATTTCTCTTTAAGCTTTCTTACTCTACCACATCAAGTAGAGAGGAGAAAGTGAGCTAATTCCCAAGCTATCTTCTAGTCAAGCAAGAAGAAGGTCTTCTTATTATCAAACCACCATTGGAGTGCTAGCGAGCTTTCAAGGAGGGAGATTAAATACACTATTCGGTGTCCCAAGTAGAGGAGCTACGTTTGAAGCTCTTGGTCTTCTTTAATCTATACAACTAGTTCGAGGGAAATAACGATTAAGGTAATCTACTATCTTCTTATTGGTTAATTACTAGTTTTGCATGATGATCTTGGGGATACTAGTGTTAGACATTAGATGTCGTTATCCGCTATAAACACTAGTATAAGGGAATAATTCTCTTCAGTGGCGTCAGAGCCTCTTGCAATTAACTAGTTTTTGCTAAGAAGTGAACTAATTGATATTTGATATGCTTGATAGTTTGATAGATTGAGTTTATAAAGTATTTTAAAAGTACTTCAAACTCATAATTTGATTACAATGAATGTGATTCAACTAGTTTTTCAAATTAAAATCAAAATTGATGATTGAAAGTATTTCAAAACATTGAATTTCATTGATTTTGAATTGGTTTTCAAAATTGTTCTTGAAAAAGTTTCAAAAACCTAGAATTTTTGATCCAAAATTGTTTGATTAAAAGAGTTGTTTTTGTGTTTTAGGAAACTCCCAAAAACAAAAATTTGGAATTTAGAAGTATTCTAAAAGAATTGTTTTTGAGTTTTAAGAAACACCCAAAAACAAAGTTTGGAAATTTTAAAAATTTCTAAAAGTTTTGAAAATTTTTGGAAGTGTTCTAAAAGGATTTCAAAATTTAGAAAGAGTTTAAAATTTTGAAGTTAGCAAATAGAGATTTGCAAAAACAAAAAAAAGAAAAAAAAAAAAAATGGAAACTAGGGTTTTGGAAACCCTAGTGTCCGGGCAGGAAGCTTCCTGGCCGGACAGAAGCTGCTGGTCGCGTCCACTGGACGCGTCCAGAGCAGCTGCTGAGACGCGTCCAGGAGACGCGTCCAGCAACTGCGACCAGAATGCTACTGGACGCATCTTAGAGACACGTCCAGAGCAGCTGGGACGCGTCTTGGAGACGCGTCCAGGTCGAGTCTAGGACTCGACCACCAGCTGTGATGGAAGCATCTGGACGCGTCTAGGACGCGACCAGAAGCTGCACTGGTAGCTTCCTGGACGCATCTAGGACGCGTCCAGAGCTCTCGACCAGACGCGTCTTGGAGATGCGTCTGTGAGGTTCTGGGTGTCTCGGACTAGGTCCGAGACACCTAGTGCTGGTCCGGTCCAGCACCAGACGCGTCTGGTACATGGACTAGCGTCCTGGCTCCGGCCAGGACGAGACCAGGCCTTGATAGGCCTCGGCCAGGACATGCCGGCCCTATGGGCCGTGCTATGTCCGGACGTTGTCCGAGCCCTTTTGTGGGCTTGGGCCGGGACTTGTCTAGAACTTGTCCCGGGCTTTTTCGAGGCTTTTCGGACCACGAATAGGGACCATCATTCGAGTGGGAGTTTTTGCCAAATTTTCTTCCGATCCCAACCAAATAATTCCAAAATAAATCCGGGCCATCCAGAAGGCCAAAAACGGATTTCTCTTTATATTGATTTATGAAATCATTACGAATCGAACCAATATTTTTCCGAAATAGACCCAGGCTTTCAAAACCCAAAAATGGAGTTTTTTCTTGAAGTTGATTTTAGAAATCATAAAAGATAAAACTGGAACGCACCGTTGGTCGAATTCTTCGAATTTAGACTTAGGTTCGTAATGTGACATGTGATGTCGACAAAGTGTCTCCCAAGATAATCATGCATATATAATTCTTAGCCTTAATATATTTTATGAATGCATGTCATGTGAATGCGGGAAACTAGTATGGCCATAGATTTATTTCTGTATTCTTGTTTTAAGCACGGATGGGTGCATATTTGTAATTAATTTTAATTTGAAGTTTATACGATCTGCGAATCGTTAAAGTCTTGTAATTAGAGTTTAGGGTCTATGAGTCCATTGAAAAAACTCAAGGAATGAATCCAAAAGCGAGCGGGAGAAATCAATGGAGGTTCAAAGATGGAGATCTAGACGAACCAAAAGGCGAAACAAGAAGCAAACCAAAGGAGATTAGATCTTCTATGTTAGGGGCCACACTAGGATCCATGTCTGCTTGATTTATTTTCTCGTGCGCATTTACTTACTTATTTACGCTTTATGTCGTGGATGTTAGTTAGAATAAATAGTTCACTATAACAAACGCCAGACTAGCGTAAAAGTCCCCAAAAACGTAATCTTGAGTAATCGCCTATCCAGATTAAGACACTTGTTGCGCCCTTTGTTCGAAGAAGGTGGGTCGGCCTTCGTAGAGTACCTCCTCTAGCTTGGGAGAATGCGGGTAGGTCTATAGAAGAGGCCTACACGTCTAAATGGTTCTACTCAACGAGATCAGCAAGAGAGTCTTGGATACTCGAGGCAAAAGGATAGATTAGTCATTGATTAATGAAATCTATCAACCAAGAGTCATAAGGTATGATCAGTGAAGTAGTTCACTCACCCGGAACGACGGAGTCAAAGGGTAGGGCCTTCGTCCGCTTTACTCCGAAGAACTGAGATCTTGGAATCACTTATTCAATCGCGGACGTTTTTTATTGAATAATGTGGGAAAACTAAGTTTTTCAAAATGATAACGAGTTTTAAAACTTTGCCATTTCTTTTATGTAGTTCCAAGATGACAAATGATATTTTCAACTTCCGCTCACTTCTCGACAAGGAGAAGCTGAATGAGCACAACTTCCTTGACTGGGATAGGAACCTGGGAATAGTTCTCAGGATGGAAGGAAAGCAACATGTACTAGAAACTCCAATTCCTGTATTGGATGATAATTCGACTAAAGAAGAGATAGATGAAGAAAGGAGTGTGCGGAAAAAGGCAGAGCCTGTAACTTGCTTAATGCTAGCAACCATGGAACCGACTCTGCAAGAGCAGTTCATAGACATGGATGCTTACTCCAAGATACGACAACTTCGGGAAATGTTCCAGAAACAGTCGAGATTGGAGAGGTTTGAAACCTCTAAAGCAATTATGGACATGCGCCTTGAAAAGGGAAAACCAGTTGGGCCTCATGTTCGTCAAATGATCAGGCTCATGGGCAAGCTGGCTAAACTAGGTTTCCCTTATAGCCAACAGACGGCTACCGACACTATCCTTCAGTCCCTCCATAGTGGTTTTAATCAGTTTAAGATGAACTACAACATGAATGGATGGGATAAAATGTTGGAGGAACTTCATTCTATGCTTCTAACAGCCGAAAAGGACGTCGCTATAGTGGAGACTAAGAAGGACGCTCTTATGGTACAAAAGGACAAAGGGTTTAAGAATGGTAGAAAACACCATCGTGCATCTTGATCTGAATAGTACAAATTCCAACCACCATACAAGGATCGTCGTTTCTCATTAACACCTTACCGCCATTAATGATTGTGTAAGTGGAAAACCATTCCTTATGAGGACATACATGGAATGTACAACCAATATCCAAAATCCTTCTATCTTCACCGAAGCATGCATTGATAGCCAGAACCATAGCTCCATCACATTCTTCAATGATTGCCAAGACACTATCATCATCTTCCTCGATGACTGCTGCCTCCCCTGGTTTCTTTCTAAGCTCGAGACAGTTCTTCTTGTAATGTCCATTTTTCTTACAATTATAGCATCTGTATTTCTTAGGTTTCGATTTAGACCGTGAACGGCTCTTCCCATCGACCACATGCTACGGCCTTTTCCTTACAACCAGACCATCTTCTGAGCTGCTTTCTTCCATTGACCTCCGCCTCAACTCCTTAGAATTCAGCGCTGCTTTATCATCTTCCAAGGTTGTAGTTGTTTTTCCAGACATAAAAGAATCAACAAAGCTTTCGCATGATGGTGGCAGGGACGCATGTAGGGTTTTGTACGTATCTAATACATACTAATCATCTAAGTAGTGTTGTAAGCGGAACCTCTAACATCATATGTTTAGCACTAATTAACCAGGATCATATGCATGAACTAATAATGAACTAGAAACTGAAAGAAGAATACCTGGATTCGCTTGCCCACAAACTAGATTCCATTAACTTTATCCCGAAGAAGATGAGAGCTCCAATCGTCGCTCCTCTACTTGAGACACCTGAGTAAATAACTTGATCTCCCTTCTTTGTTGTCCGTTAGAACTCCATTGAAGGTTGAGAAGAAGAACTATTCTTCTTTTGACTCCATAGATAGATTGGGAGCTTTTTCTCTAAAACCCTCTATTTCCATTAGTTGTATATTGTGAGAGAGATGAAGTTTTTTCTTGTGAAAAATCAACACCTTTTTTGAACTTAGAACTGGTCCTTACATAGGCATTACCTTAGTAGAGTCCTACTCAAATAAGGAATCCTAAAAGTCCCTTCAGAAAAGATAAGCACCCGAATTTTCCTAAAAGCCCTTTTAAGGAAAATTAGGGTTTCCCCTTTAATTAAGTGTGTGGCTGACCACTTAAGCCCATTATGGGCTTACCCTGGCCGGCCCACCCATCTTATATGGCCGGTCCTGACCTTTCCCTTTCCAGGCTTGGTCAGGACACCCTATAAGTGGGTTTACCACTTTTCGAGAATCTCTTTCGAGCCCGATTCTTTTTCTTTTTGGCACTATCAGATTGGATCATATCCATCTATAGGCAAGCTCCCATGAGTCAACTCTCTCTGATCAAGCTACCACTCTTCGGTGTAACCCGTTGTAGGATCCGGTCTATGTTAGCTGCAGATTACCGAAGTGATTCGACGATCGTAAGCGGCTTCTAGCTAAGCATTACAATCCCTAATTGAACCGAACTAGATGATCTTCCGGATAAAGTCATCGTTATCCTAACTGACAAATTGTACACATTGCCATCTTGGTCGAAGGACACTCCTTCAGAAGGACATCTCCTTCAGACCAAAGGACTATATCCTCCAGTCTCCCACTTGTACTTAGAACAAGTGCAATGCTCGATTCCCATGTCACTTCGCATCTCATCTGATACGTCAGATCTTTGCAGACTTTCTTGATCTAAAGAACAACTGCAAAGCTAATGATGAACTATGTATCCTTTAGAGTACGACCGTACATTTTCAGTTGATTCTCCTCAAGTGACCCGGAGATACTAATCCTAACCTTGTTAGGAGGACATAATCCAGTCTTGTACTCCCACTTAACTTCATGTCCATCATGTCATTCCCGGTAATCTGCTTTTATAACCTCCTTTTACAAAGCGACGTTTGGCGGTGCTAAAGTTTGACACTCCTTACATAAGATGAGTGAAACACTTATGTTTAAGGAATCTCTCCAATCTTGCATATGAGAGTTCATGACGTATTTCAATACTCATGAAAAACTCTCATGTTGGGTTATCCGGTGTATATTCTCAATCATACACCCATGTAATTGACTCGAATTTCCAATTCGTATAGCCCATGAAACTGCGCTATCAGTCAATCTCACATGCTAGTCTTTGTTAGTCATTGTTGTCCATGTAATGACCTGGACTAAGGAATTGGTAATGAATCTATTCCAAATTCACTTAGTATGGTTTCATTTACCAGATCACGTAACTGATAATCCTACTTGTAATGCTTCACTATTTTTGGTTTGTCGGTTAAATACTAAACCACGATTTAACGACGAAATAATTAAATTATTTCAGATAATAAGAGTTTGTAAATCTTGAGCCTTCCTGTGTAACTTCTTACACCCTCAAGTTTACCAGTCTAAGCTTTTCAGGAAAGCTTAATGCCTATGACCTTGGAATCACTTTCATATTTAGTCTTAGGTGACAGTTTAGTTTAGTAGATCTAATCTATGTGGATTTTGCTGGTTATCATCCCAATGATAATCTTTTGTATTTTAATACTAAATTGAAGCTTCTTTAAGCTTTAACTATTTTCTTTTGTTTGTAGAGTTTGCAACAGTGTCTTCTGGGATCCTTTCCAGCTTACTATTCTTCCAAGTTAAGATTGTCATCTTGTTCTGGAAGTTTGCAACATATGACTTTTCAACCGTTTTTACTTTTCCTACCGAGTAAAATTATTCTCAAGAACTTTATGCGATCTAGATCAGCTTATCTGGATTTGATTGGTGACGACCATAAATACTCCAGTATTTTAAACGTCAAGGTGAACGTTAATCATGTCTAACACGACCGATCTTATGCTTTCAGCATAACCATCTTTTCTCATGCATGCTTGCTCATCAGAATATCTCGAATTCTGATGAGCAAACATACTATGTTCCCTGAGACTTCAGTAGAATTACTCTTCTCGAGTCTATCGCTTTAGACTTTTCAAGACTTTCTTGAATGAGTCTTATCATCTTCTCGATCTATTCTTATAGATCTTTGATGCCCAAAAGCCTTTCACCTTTGTGTGTGGTCCTTTTTATTGAGCCAGTTCTAAATTGTTTTCAACATCAGAATGTTGTTCTCAATCTCTAGTATGTCGTCTACATACCGGACCTAAGAAAACTGGGTCGTTCCCACTAACCTTCTTGAACTTTCTGAATTCAAGATTTCTCTTCATTCTTTAAAGAAACCAACTTTTGATTACTTTGCAGAATCGAAGATTCTTACTCCTACTTGCATGCTTCAATCCTTCAATGGATTTCTAAAGCTTGCAATTGTCACTTAGCTTTCAGGAGAGTCAACTCTCCTTCGAAATGTGTCATGTGCACATTCTTTTGCTTAGTGATTGATCATTACAGTCTTAAGCATTGTGACTTGAGAGATGGTCTTTTCATAGTCTATACCATGAATTTTGTGACCTTCTTTCTTAGTCTTGCTTTGGGAAACACCAATGTTTCCATCCTTGTCTGTTTCTCACTTTGAAGAACCTATTTGTACTTAACAGGAGCTATTCCTTTAAGCAAATAGATCAAGTTCCAAAACTTTATTTTAGACGTGGATTCCATTATGATCTTATGGGTCCAAGCCATATTTCGGAGTGATTCCGTCATAACTTTTGTGTAGGTAGCTCATCTCTTCTTCAGTAGGATTTGGTCCTCTGGGACAAATCTATGAGCCTTCAAGGCCTACGAGGGGTTTGAACAACTTTGAGACGCTCTCAACTCTTTGAGGGCTCTCCTGCGAATCTAATTCGACTTATGCGGAAAGATCTCCGAGATCTACTATCTCTACCTCTATTTCTATATATCGGCTAGAATAGATAGGAACCACATTTTTCTATCATTCGTATACCACCGTTGGTTTGTAATACCATTGTCAGTTTGTTGCTCTTATCAAATTTTTTCGATATCTTAAATTTCTCCCACTTGTCTGATTGGAATAACTCTAATTTCAAACGAGACACATCACAAGCAACAAACTCTTTGTTCGCTGACGGGTTGTAGAAGAATCCCCTATGTTTCTTTCAGCTTTAGATGGAATGTGGTTAGGTAGGATAAACGACCGTGTTTGAGAATATATCCCCGAAAGTGTTTGGAAGATTTAAGTGACTTTTGTCTAACATGTTCGATTACTCCCACTAGACTCATCACCAATATGATGTGTTTGGAGCAAGATGAGAAACTATTTCTTAGCTTCTTGATGGTCATCAAATTTCTGACTTAAATATTCACCATCTCGATCTAATCGAATGACTTATATTTTTGTCAAGTGGATTCTGGTTAACTCTAGTTAGTGTATTAATAGTTTTACACACATCCGTATGTATGAAGACTATTAGTTCACTAGTCATAGCTTCCTTTCAAAAAGGTGACTTTGTCAAATAGTCATTTTAAACAAAATTCACATGTGTCGTATGATTCAAAATCATTATACTTAGAAGTCCATACCATTGGATCTTTCTCATGTATCTTATGTCAATTTTACGTAATGACAAAACCAGAGTTGGCCAGTTTGAATCCTTTGATTGTAGCCTATAGTATCATTGTTAACGTTTCAGTCCTCCTAGAACCGACTTTGTTAATTTAGCTCGGGTTTAAAACATTTGATGTTTCTTGAAAAACATAATAACACTTATTAAGTTCTAAGCTAAATCAGTGTCTAAAACAAGACTTTTATCCAATTCAGCATCCTTAGCAATTACTTGCTTCTGCTCCCTCTTGGACCTTTTCTCCTTTTAGTCATGTATGTAATTTCATTGACCTTCTGCCGAGCTGCACATCCGGCTTTAAACACCTGATAAAGGGAGTCTACTATACTTGCCAAAATAATTGTGTTGACAAAGATACAAGAACCGGAATTTTCAATTCTGTTTCTTTGTCTTCCATGTACTTAGGGTAGTTTTCTGTAATGGCTTAGCCATTGCTCTTAAAACTCTGACCCTTTGTCCCTATGAATCATAAGAACTCTTCTTATATTCCTTTGGTTGCTAAATCTAGAGAAATTGTTTCTTCGATTCAACGTTCCTCAATGTTCTTTTCAGTTTGTGTTACAAATAGAGGTTACAACGAACATTAAGAATGAGATATTCTCGGGCGTTTTCTTTGTTTTGAACTCTAGAGCATTTCGCGGATTCTAATCCAATCAAGAAAATAACTTTCATTTTACTCCTTCAGATGGAATGAACGAAGGTTGGAAAACTATTTTCTAATGGTCATACATACTCTACATTAAAAGAAAAAACAAAATCCTAAAACTTATTATCATAGCTAAAACACAGTTTTTGCCACATTATCTAATAAACCGTCTCCGGTTGAATAATGTGATTCCAAGACCTCATTTCTTTGAGGTTAAGCGTACTAGGGCACTGCCCTTAATCCCATCATCCTGGGTGAGTAACTCTTTACTGATCATACTTCTATGACTCTAGGTTGATGATTAACACGTTTATGTGTTTAATCCATCCTTTGCCTCGAAATCCAAAACCCTTTTGCTGACTCGTTGAGTATAACCAGTTAGACATGTAGACTTCTTCATAGATCTACCCGTACTGTCCCGAGGAAAAATATGGCACCTTGCGGAGGCAGACCCACCATCGATGAACAAGGGCTCAACAGGTGTGTCTTATTCTGGGTAGGATTTTCTCAAAATTCTTCTTGGGAACTCTTACGTAATTTATCAAGTTTGCATTACTGTGAATTCTATCATAACCATTCATGACTTATTACGTAAAGTTTATATGAGTTTGTGAAGGAATTACTTAGTTCCTAGTATAGGATTTACGTTCTTGAACCTCCATTGATTACTCCCACTTGAACCATGATCTCATCGTTCGGTTCATCAATGGATTCTACGACCCTATACTCTAAGTATTATTCGGGCACATACTCCTATGTGCTTAGAAACAAGAGTCGATTACTTAATTATTTAAAGGCAATACTATTCTACGCATTCACATATATATATATACATACAAAATATGACAATCATAAAATAAAGAATGTATCCTAGATTCGTTTCTAGGTTTGTTATTTGTGGGCAATTGTAACATATCTATGTCTAACATGCTACTAAGTCAATTTTCGTAAAATATAAACTAATGGCACGTTATGTTTCTGCCTTAATGATTTCTAAAATCGATTCAAGGAAAAAAATCCGTTTGGGCCCTCGGATGGCCCGGGTCGATTTCAGAAAATTTGGGTGAAATCGGAAGAAGAAAAGTCAAGACCTCCCACTCGGATTAAAACCCGAGTCATACTCGAAAGACCCAAGTCAAACTTGGTCAACAGTCCCCTTGACTAGCCCGGGTTTCTTCAATGGACTCATAGACCCTAAACTCTAATTACAAGACTCTAACGATTCGCAGATCGTATAAACTTGAAATTAAAATTAATTACAAAGCATGCACCCATCCGTGCTTAAAACAAGAATAAAGACCGCATTCACATCACATGCAATCATATAATATATCAAGGCTAAGAATTATATATGCATGATTATCTTGGAAGATACTTTTGTTGACATCACATGTCACATTACGGACCTTAAGTCTAAATTCGAAGAATTTAACTAATGGTGCGTTCCGGTTTTATCTTTTATGATTTCTAAAATCATCTTTAAGAAAAACTCCGTTTCGGGTTCTGAAAGCCCGGGTCAATTTCGGAAAAATTATTGGTTCGATTCTTAATGATTTCATAAATCAATTTAAAGAGAAATCCGTTTTGGCCTTCTGGATGGACCGGATTGATTTTGGAATTATTTGGTTGGAATCGGAAGAAATTTTGGCAAAAACTCCCACTCGAATGATGGTCCCTTTTCGTGGTCCGAAAAGCCTCGAAAAAGCCCGGGACAAGTCCTAGACAAGTCCCGGCCCAAGCCCACAAAAGGGCTCGGACAAGGTCCGGACATAGCACGGCCCATAGGGCCGGCATGTCCTGGCCGAGGCCTATCAAGGCCAAGTCTCGTCCTGGCCAGAGCCAGGACGCTAGTCCATGTACCAGACGCGTCCTAGACGTGTCTGGTGCTGGACCGGACCAGCACTAGGTGTCTCGGACTAGTCCGAGACACCCAGAACCTCCCAGACGCGTCTGGTCGAGTGCTCTGGACGCATCCTAGACGCGTCCAGGAAGCTCCCACCGCAGCTGCTGGTCGCGTCCTAGACGCGACCTGGACGCGTCTCCAAGACGCGTCCCCAGTAGCTACTCTAGACGCGTCTCCAAGACGCGTCCAGAGGACGCATCCAGGAGCTTCTGGCCGGCCAGGAAGCTTCCTGGTCGGACACTAGGGTTTTTCCAAAAAACCCTAGTTTCCAATTTTTTTTTTTTTTTTTCTTATGCAACTCTAAGAGCAAGTCCAACCCCAGCCTGTCTTAGGCCGAAAAAACCACTTTTTCACCTAAAATTATTGGCCTCAGCTCAGCCTCTAAAATTCAGCTCCAACCCCAGCCTCTCTTGAGGCCGAAAATTTGTTCATGTGGGAGACGCGTGTGTGGACTTTTAGTCGGTGTGCGAAAAACGTGTGTGATTTTATGTATATATAAAACACGTGTTTGAACTATTTTGAAAATAATATTTTTTTTTTCCAAGATTGAAAAAATATTCGGGGACCGACATTTGGTGGGATGTATTTTAATTATTAATATTTAAGTTTTTCTAGAATTTTAAAAAGAAATAAAACTAATTAAAATTACAAATTTATTATTTACATTAAAAAAAATAAAAAAAAATAAATGGGAGAAGATCCTAGCCGTTGGATTTTATCCAACGGCTAGGATCACCCCAACATGACCGTTGGAACTCCCCAACGGTCATGTTGGGGAGCCTTCAGTCGCCCCTAATGTTAGGGGCGACTGAAGGTCCGGCCCCAGCCTCCGCTCCAAGCGGCTGGGCTTGGAGCGGGGGGCTGAGGCCAATAATTTGAATTATTGGCCTCAGCCCGGCTGGGGTTGGACTTGCTCTAAGTTGCTATTTTCCAATTTTAAAACTTTTCTAAAATTTTGAAATTCCTTTTAGAACACTTCTAAAATTTTTCAAAACTTTTAGAAACTTTTAAAATTTTCCAAATTTGTTTTGGGAGTTTCCTAAACTCAAAACAACTCCTGTTAGAACACTTCTAAAATTCCTAATTTTGATTTTTCAAAAGTTTCCAAAACTTAAAAACAACTCTTAATCAAACCAATTTTGGATCAAAATCTAGGTTTTTGAAAGTTTTTCAAAGAACAATTTTGAAATCAATTTGAAAAATCTTTGAATCCAATTCAAAATTAATCAAATTTTATATTTAAAACCTTGTTAAACATAACTATCAACTTAATCAAGCATGGATTAGTTTGAAATTCAATCAAATTGAGTCTTTTAAAACACTTTTAATCATCAATTTGATTCTCAATTTGAAATTCATTGAATCCCATCCAATAATATCAAATTGTGAGTTTAAATAATTTTAAAACACTTTTAAAATACTTTTATAAACTCAATTTATCAAACTATCAATCATATCCAATATGAACTAGTTCGATTCTTAGCAAAAACTAGTTAATTGCAAGAGGCTCTGACGCCACTGAAGGGATTTATACCCTTATACTAGTGTTTATAGTGGATAACGACATCTAATGTCTAACACTAGTATCCCCAAGATCATCATGCAAAACTAGTAATTAAACTAATGGAGATAGTAGATTACCTTAATCGCTTTTCCCTCGAACTAGTTGAATTGATTTAAGAAGACCAATAGCTTCAAACGTAGCTCCTCTACTTGGGACACCGAATAGTGTATTTAATCTCCCTCCTTAAAAGCTCGCTAGCACTCCAATGGTGGTTTGATAATAAGAAGACCTTCTTCTTGCTTGACTAGAAGATAGCTTGGGAATTAGCTCACTTTCTCCTCTCTACTTGATGTGGTAGAGTAAGAAAGCTTAGAGAGAAATTCCACACCTTATTCTCTGCCCTAAGAGTGTTTATATAGAACCCTAATAAGAATCCACCTCCTTTTAGGTTTCCTAAAACACCCTTTAGAATAAGATTTAGGGAAATAGTCGAAAATAGCAACTAGTTGATATTTTCTCAATTACCTAAGGAGATGACGTCCAAACCCGATGTAGGATCCGATCAAAGTTAGCCGCGAATTACTTCGTAATTCGACGATCGTAGTTGGTTTCTAGCTAAACGCTACGACCCCTAAATCAATCGGACTTGATGATCTTCTTCATCAATTGTCCTAGCCGACATATTGCTCGCATTGCCATCTTGGTCGAAGGACATCTCCTTCAACTCCTTCATGTTAATCATGTCTAACATGACTGATCTTATGCTTTCACCATAACCATCTTTCCTCATGCATGCTTGTTCACCAGAATATCTCGAATTCTGAATCTTGCCAAGCTATGTTTCCTGAGACTTGGGTAGAATTACTCTTCTTAAGTGTTTCACGATTTTTCTTGAATAAGTCTTATCATCTTCTCGATCAATTCCTATAGATCTTTGATGCCCAAAAGCCTTTCACCTTTGTGTATGGTCCTTTTTATTAAGTAAGTTTTAAACTATTTTTCAACATCAAAATGTTGTTCTCAATCTCTGGTATGTTGTCTACATACCGGACCAAAGAAAACTGGGTCACTCAGATTAACCTTCTTGAACTATCCAAATTTAAGATTTCTCTTCATTCTTAAGGAAACCAACTTTTGATTACTTTTTACAATCGAAGATTTCTACTCCTACTTGCATGCTTCAATCCTGCGATGGATTTATAAAGCTTGCAATTGTCACTTAGCTTTCAGGATGGTCAACTCTCCTTCGGAATGTGTCATGTGCACATTTTTTTGCTTTGTGATTGATAATTATGGTCTTAAGCATCGTGACTTGAGAGATGGCATTTTCATGGTCTAAAACAAGAATTTTTTTTACCTTCTTTTTTAATCTAGCTCTTGGAAACACTAACGTTTCCATCATTGTCCGTTTTCCAAACTCTTTGAAAAACCTCTTTGTACTTAACAGGAACAATTTTTCAACAAAATAGATCAACTTCCAAACTTGATTTTAGACGTGGATTCCATTCTGATCTTATGACTCCAAGCCATATTTCGGAGTGATTGCGTCATAGCTATTGTGTAGGTAGCTCATCTCTTCTTCAGTAGGATTTAGTCCTCTGAGACAGATCTATGAGCCTTCAAGGCCTGCGAAGGGTGTTTGAACAACTTTAAGACGCTCTAAACTCCTTGAGAGCTCTCCTACGAATCTAATTCGATTTATGAGGAAGGATCTCCGAGATCTTCTACCTCCTCCTCTATTTCCATGTCTATCGGCTAGAACAGATAGGAACCGCAATTTCTGACATTCTGATCTAATGGTCCCAAACCATATTTCAGAGTGATTCCTTCATAGCTTTCGGGTAGGTACCTCATTTTCTTCTTCAGCAGGTTTTCAGTCCTCTGAGACAGATCTATGAGCCTTTAAGGCCTACGAGGGGTGTTTGAACAACTTTCAGACACTCTCAACTCCTTGAGGGCTCTCCTACGAATCTTATTCGATTTACGCGGAAGGATCTCCGAGATCTTCTATCTCCTCCTCTATTTCCATGTCTATCGGCTAGAATAGATAGGAACTGCAATTTCTGACATTCGTATACCACTCTTGGTTTGTTATACCATTGTCAAATTTGTTATACCATTGTCAGTTTGTTGCTCATATCGAATTTCTTCGATATCTTAAATTTCTCCCACTTGTCTTCTGGGAAATAACCATTATTTCAAGGAAGACACATCACGAGCAACAAACACTTTGTTCTCCGATGGGTTGTAGAAGCATCCCCTATATTTCTTTATTCATAAAGAAATACTTTGTCTTTCAGCTTTTAGAAGGAATGTGGTTAGGTAGGGAGAACGACCTTGTTTGAGAATATATCCCAGGAAGTGTTCGGAAGATTTGCCTATACCCATCATTAATCGACTCATGTCTACCGTGGTCGATTACTCCCACTGGACTCATCACCCATATGATGTGTTTGTGGAGCAAGGTGAGAAATTATTTCTCAACTTCTTTGATGGTCACAAATTTCTGACTCAAATATTCACCATTTCGATCCAATCGAATGACTTATATTTTTGTTAAGTGGATTCTGGTTAACTCTAGTTAGTGCTTTAATAGTTTTACATACATCCGTATGTAAGAAGACTATGAGTTCACTAATCATATCTTCCTTTCGAAAAGGTGACTTTGTCAAATAGTCCTATCGAACGAAATTCACATGTGTCGTATGATTCTAAATCATTGGACTTAGAAGTCCATACAATTGGATCCTCCTCATGCGTCTTATGTCAATTTGACGCAATGACAAAACAGAGTTGACCCGGTTTGAATCCTTTGATTGTAGCCTATAGTATCATTGTTAACGTTTCAGTTCTCATACAACCGACTTTGTTAATTTTGCACTGATTTAAAACATTAGATATTTTCAGAAGAACATAATAACACTTATTAAGTTCTAAGCTAGATCAGTGTCTAAAAGAAGACTTCGATCCAATTCAATATCCTTAGTAATCTCTTGCTTCTACTCCCTCTTGGACCTTTTCTCCTTTTAGTCAAGTATGTAATTCCCTTGAGCTCCTAATGAGCTTCACATCCTTAGCATCCATAATAACACTTATTAAGTTCTAAGCTAGATCAGTGTCTAAAAGAAGACTTCGATCCAATTCAATATCCTTAGCAATCTCTTGCTTCTACTCCCTCTTGGACCTTTTCTCCTTTTAGTCAAGTATGTAATTCCCTTGAGCTCCTAATGAGCTTCACATCCAGTTTTAAACACCTGATGAAGGGAGTCCACTATACTGGCAAAACTAACTTTGTTTACAAAGATACAAGAACCGGAATTCGCAATTCCGTTTCTTTGTCTTCCAGGTACTTAGGGTAGTTTACTGTAATGGCCTAGTCATTGCTTTAAAAACTCTGACCTTTTGTCCCTATGAATCATAAGAACTCTTCTTATATTCCTTTAGTTGTTGAATCTGAAGAACTTGTTTCATAGATTCAAACGTTTCTCAATGTTCTTTTCAGTTGTCTTCACAAACTGAGGTAACAACGAACATTAGGAATGGGATATTCTCAGACGCTTTCTTTCTTTCGAATTCGAGAGCGTTTCTCTGATTCTAATCCAATCATGGAAATAAGTTTCGTTTAATTCCTTCTCAAGGAATGAACGAAGGTTGGAAAGCTATTTTCTAATATTCATATAAACTATACATTAAAGAAAAAACAAAATCCTAATACTTATTATCATAGCAAAAAACACAGTTTTTGCCACATTATTCAATGAACCGTCCTTGGTTGAATAATGCGATTCCAAGACCCCATTTCTTTGAGGTTAAGCGTACTAGGGCACTGCCCTTAACCCCATTGTCCTGGGTGAGTAACTCTTTACTGGTCATACTCCTATGACTCTTGGTTGCTGAATAACACGTTTATGTGTTAAATTCATCCTTTGCCTCGAAGTCCAAAACTCTTTTGCTGACTCATTGAGAATAACCAGATAGACTGTAAACCTCTTCTTAGATCTACCCGTACTGTCCTGAGGTAAAAGATGGCACTCTGCGGAGGCAGACCCACCATCGATGAACAAGGGCTCAGTAGGTGTCTTATTCTGGGTAGGCTTTACTCAAAATTCTTTTTGGGGACTTTTACGTAATTTATCAAGTATGCGTTACTGTGAACTCTATCGTAACCATTCATGACTTTAATACTAAAGTTTATGTGAGTTTGCGTAAGGACTTAATTAGTTCCTAGTATGGCCCCTAAAAGATCTAATCTTTTAGTTTACCTCTTGTTCTCCTATGGTTTGTTTGGATTTACGACGTCCTTGAACCTCCATTGATTACTCCCACTTGAACCATGATCTCATCGTTCAGTTCATTAATGAATCCTATGACCCTATGCTCTAAGTATTATTCGGGCTCATACTCACTTCTACTTAGAAACAAGAGTCGATTACTTATCTAAAGGTAATACGATTCTACGCATTCACATATACATACACACAAAATATGACATTCATAAAATAAAGTATGTATCCTAGATTCGTTTCTAGGTTCGTTATTTGTGGGAAATTGTAACATCTCTATGTCTAACGGGCTTTTAGGTTTATTTTCGTAAAACATGAACTAATGGCACGTTATGTTTCTTCCTTAATGATTTCTAAAATTGATTCAAAGGAAAAACTCTCTTTGGGCCCTCGGGCGACCCTGGTCAATATCGAAAAAATTTAGTTGGAATCGGGAGAAGAATCGGGAAAAAGACCGAAAAACTCCCACTCGGATCAAGGCCCATTAAGGCCTGAGTCAAACTCAAAAGACCTAAGTCAACCTCTTGGTCAAATCCCATTGACTGAGTCTCGGGTAAGCCCAATACCAGTCTCGGCATGGGCCGGACATTGGCCCGGACCAGGGACGGCATGTTCCAAACGTGTCGAGCCCGTTGGTCCAGACGCGTCGTAGTCCTGGGCAGGACGCGTCCAAGACGTGTCTTGACCAAGACCATGTCATTGGCCATCTCGGACATGAAGTCCAGGATGCCTTAGACACACACCCAGACACGTCTGGTAAGCAGCTCAAGGACGCGGCTCACGCTTGAGACGCGTCTTGACCTATCCTAGTCCGGAAGATGGGATGTGCTAGTCCGAGAAGGACTAGGACTGCTAGTTGGATATGATAAGGTTTTTGATGAATAAACCATCTTCTTCTTCTCTTTTCTTGTAGCTACTGTTTCGACTTCTGTTTTTGATGAATAAACCATCAAAAACACTGATTTTTAAAGCTTCCTTTTTAAAAATCAAAACCCTAAATCATAGTTTTTGAAACCCTTTTTAAAAAACTCAAAATCTAAGGTTTCTATGCTTTGAAACCCTTTCAAAACCATGTTTTGATTACCAGTAAATCTCATTCATACTAACCAAAACTTCTTCAAATCTCTATTCAAACTTATTTATCTAATAAATCAAGTGTGAATCTAATTCGTTCTAGTCAAAACTAGTTACATTACATGCAAACGGCTCTAATACCACTGTTGGTTTTTGTATGTATCTAATACACATAATCATCTAACTAATGTTGTAAGCGGAATCTCAATCATCATATGATTAACAATAGTTATCCAGGATCATATGCATATACTAATAATGAACTAGAAACTGAAAGAAGAATACCTGGATTCGCTTTCCCACGAACTAGATTCCAATAACTTTATCCTGAAGAAGATGTGAGCTCCAATTGTCGCTCCTCTACTTGAGACACCCGAGTAAATAACTTGATCTCCCTTCTTTGTTGTCTTCTAAAACTCCATTGAAGGTTGAGAAGAAGAACCATTCTTCTTTTGACTCCATATATAGATTGGGAGCTTTTTCTCTAAAACCCTCTCTCTCCACTTATCTGTATATTGTGAGAGAGATGAAGTTTTCTCCTGAGAAAAATCCAACCCTTTTCTGTTCTCTAATGACCCTTATATAGAGAAACCCTAATAGGAATCTCACTCAAGTTAGGTTTCAATTAGAGTCCCTGAAAATTTAAACACCCAAATTTCCTTTAATATCATTTTAAGAGAAATTAGGGATTTCCCCTTAACATGGTGTCGCCGGCCACTTAAGCCTATTAGTGGGATTACTCTGGCCGGTCAACCCACCTTGTATAGCCGGTCCTGACCATTCCCTTATCGGGCTTGGTCAGGACACCCTATAAGTGGGTTTTATCACTTTTCGGTCTTCTCTTTTGAACCCGATTATTTCTATATTTTTGGCACTTTTAGACTGGATCATATCCATCTATAGGCAAGCTCCCACGAGTCAACTCTCATCGATCAGCTACCACTCTTTGGTGTAACCCGTTGTAGTATCCGGTCTATGTTAGCCGCGGATTACCGAAGTGATCCGACGATCGTAAGCGACTTCTAGCTAAACATTAGGATCCCTAATTGGACCGCACTAGATGATCTTCCGGATAAAGTCATTGTTATCCTAACTGACAAATTGTACGCATTGCCATCTTGGTCGAAGGACACTCCTTCGGAAGAACATCTCCTTCAGACCGAAGGAGTATATCCTTCACCTAGTATCTCGGACTTCATGTCCGATATGGCTATAACTTGGTCAGGTGCGTCCAGCCTATGGCTAGGACGCGTCTAGACCAAGGGACTCGATACGTTTGGATCGCGCTATTCCTGGTCCGGCCAATGCTCGACCCATGACTGAGACTTGTCTTGGGCTTGCCCAAGATTAGTCTTTGACCAAGTTTGACTTGGGTCTTTTGAGTTTGACTGGGACTTTTTGGGCTTTGACCCGAGTGGAAGTTTTTGTACTTTTTCCTTCCGATTCCACCGAATTTTTCTGAAAGTGACCCGGGCCACTAGGAGGCCCAAACAGAGTTTTTTCCCAAAAATGATTTTGAAATCTTTTAGGATGAAACAAAAATGTGCCATTAGTCAGAATTTTAAGAAAATAGGCTTAAGTCCCGTTAGACATAGAGATGTCGGTAGTTTCTTCCATATAGTTATTTAGAAAATAACAAACTGGGATTTAACCTTAGGGTTTGTTTGATATCTCCCATTTCCATGGAAATAAAAGAATTTCCATGGAAATAGGTATTTCCACCGTTTGATACGAAGTGTAATTCCATGACTTTAATTCCCTAGGGAATCTATTTCCACGAAATAGTCTACTTTTAATTCCGTGCTCCCCCCTCGGAATTAGTTTCCGTGGAAAGTCAAAAATCAAAATAAAAATATTTTAATATATTCAGATACTTGAACCTAATATTTATCTCCAAATATGTTCAAAATGATATTTTTACCCATAAAATTTAGCAAAATAAATTTTTACTTATACATTGGGCAAATGACATTTTTGTCCTTCTTACCGAAAGACATGTTTACAAAGTTGTCAAAATGACATTTAGGAATTTATAGCCAAAATTACATTCCTACCTTTTTATAATATCAAATTGACATTTTACCCTTATGTTGTCAAAACGACATTTTTACCCTCGTATAATATCAAAATGACATTTTTACCCTTAAATTAGTAAAGTGACACAAGGTTAAATAATTTTACAACATATGGATAAAAATATAATTTTGAAAACATAAGGGTAAAAATGTAATTTAGACATCATAAGGATGAAAATGTAATTTTCGCAAAAGTAAAAATATCACTTAGACTACATAAGAGTAAATAAAAACTCTTAATTGAATATTATATTCGTAGAAGTTAGTTGTCAACCAAATAACAGAGTTCGTAATTCCACGGAATAATAAATGACTACCAAACGAAAAAACTCTTATTTCCACGGAATTCTTTTATTTCCATGAAATTGTTTCCCTGATATCAAACACAACCTTAGAAGCGAATCCCATACATACTTTGGTTTTTTATGAATGTCATATTATTATGTATGTATGAATGTGAATGCGGAGACTGGTATGGCCATAGAAGTGTTCTATTCTTGTGTTTTAAGCAAAAATGTGTGCCCGATGTAATAATTGATTTCAAGTTTCACGATCTGCAAATCGTTAAGTCTTGTAATTAGAGTTTAGGGTCTTAAAGAGTCCATTGAATAACTAAAGGATGAGATCGTGGTTCAAGTGGGAGAAATCAGTGGAGGTTCGAGGATGCAGACCCAAATGAACTAAGGGAAAACAAACGAATACCTAAGAAGATTAGATCTTTTTAGCTTAGGGGCCATACCAGGATTTAGTCTGCTTGATTTATTTTCTCGCGTTCATTTCCTTATTTATTTTTGTTTTATGTCGTGGATGATTATGTTAGACTTCACAGTAATATTGCATGCATGATAGAAACGTAAGTGTCCCCAAAAGGGATTTTGAGTAAGGCCTACCCCGATTAAGACACCTGTTGAGCCCTTGTTCAACGATGGTGGGTCTGCCTCCGCCTTGTGCCATATTTTACCTCGGGACAATACGGGTAGACCTATGAAGAGGTCTACATGTATATATGGTTATTCTCAACGAGTTAGCAAAAGGGTTTTGGACTTCGAGGCAAAATGATGAGTTTGACACTCAAGTGTGAAACTCATCAACCAAGAATCATAGGAGTATGATCAGTAAAGAGTTTACTCAACTAGGACGATGGAGTTAAGGACAGTCCCCTAGTATGGTTAACTTCAAAGAAATGGGATCTTGGAATCGTATTATTCAAACGGGGGCGGTTTTCATTGAATAATATGACAAAACTGTTTTGCAAACATTGAATGTAGTACTTAGCAAAATCCTTTTTCTGTTTTATGTAAAGTAGAGATAGCATATAGTATTAGTTAACAATTAGATTCATTCCTTGAGAAGGAAGAGGTGAATCTAAACAACTTTCTCAAGCGGGAGAAGGATTTGAGAAGTGTTCTCGAGACTTCGAACAAAGAAAGCGTATTAGAGATACCAGTAAGAAATGAGGAGATAAGTGCCTATGTTATAGAGGTAAAATTGGCTGATACGACTGATTTCCCTCTCCTCATGGGTATTTGATACCGAATCTGAAGCTCATTTAAGCTCGGATTTAGAAGGGCTAGAGGGAATTAGGTATTTGACAAAGAGTGATATGGTTCTAAGAGTCGCAAATAAGGCAACAGTTGCTGCTGAGGCTGTAGGAACTTATAATCTCTATTTAGAAACTGGATTAATATTAGTGCTACATGATTCTTATTAATTACTTTCTATTTCAAGGAACATCACATCTCTGTCAGTTCTGGACAAAGAGGGGCTTAAGTGGCCAGCCACACCATTAGGGAAACCCTAATGGGAATCTCAGGGTTTCCCATTAAGATGGGACTCCGGTGTTTATCTTTTCTCGGACTCTTACTGAAACCTAATTATACTGAAATTCTAGTTAGGGTTTCTCTTTATAAGGGTCACTAGAGAACCAGAAAAGGTGCGGAATTTTCTCAAGAGAAAATCAAATCTCTCACACATCTTAGAGAGAGAAGGTTTTAGAGAAAAGTGCCCAGTTCTTTCTAACTAGTCAAGAAGAAGAAGTTCTTCATCTCAACCTTGATCATCCGAAAAGGCTTTGGAATCGAACTCGAGGAATGCGAATAAGGTATTCTTCTTTCCGTAATTAACTCATTACTAGTTCATGTATGTGAAGGATGTAGTCTTTCGGTCTGAAGGAGATGTCCTTCTGAAAGAGTGTCCTTCGACCAAGATGGCAATGCGTACAATTTGTCAACTAGGATAACGATCACTTTATCCGGAAGATCATCTAGTCCGGTCCAATTAGGGATCGTAATGCTTAGCTAGAAGCCGCTTACGTCGTCAGATCACTTCGGTAATCCGCGGCTAACATAGACCGGATCCTACAAGGGGTTACACCAAAGAGTGGTAGCTTGATCGGAGATAGTTGACTCGTGGGAGCTTGCCTATAGATGGATATGATTCAGTCTGCTAGTGCCAAAAATATAGAAAAAATCGGGCTCGAAAGAGAATCCCGAAAAGTGTGAGTGGGCCGGCCAGGGTGTCCTGATCAAGCCCAAATGAGTACATATAATGTGAGTGGGCCGGCCAGGGTAAGCCCATAATGGGCTTAAGTGGCCGCCAACACCATATTAGGGTTGAAACCCTAATTCGGGTTAGAAGGAGTTCTGACAGTTTACCTTTCCTAGCACTCTTATTGAAACCTAATTTCAGTAAGACTCCTATTAGGTTTTCTCTATATAAGGGTCATTGGAGTTCAGAAAAAAGGTTGGATTTTTCTCAAGAGAAAATAACTTCTCTCTCACAATATTCAGGTAAGTGGAGAGAGAGGGTTTTAGAGAAAAAGCTCCCAATCTATCTATGAAGTCAAAAGACGAATGGTTCTTTTTCTCAACCTTCAATAGAGTCCTAGCTGACATACAAAGAAGGGAGATCAAGTTATTCACTTGGGTGTCTCAAGTAGAGGAGCTACATATGAAGCTCTCATCTTCGCGATAAAGGAGTTGGATTCTAATTCAAGGAAAGCAAATCTAGGTATTCTCTTTATGTTTCTAGTTCATTATTAGTTCTTGCATGCAATCCTGGATAACTAGTGTTAATCTTATGATGATTGAGATTCTGCTTACAACATTAGCTAGAAGATATGTAGTCTTAGAGACGTACAAAACCCTACAGTGGCATCACGAGCCATTTGCATGTAACTAGTTTTGACTAGAACGAATTAGATTCATACTTGATTTATTAGATAGATTAGTTTGAATAGAGATTCGGACACACTTTGATTAGTTTGAATTAGATTTAGACGTAATCAAAACATAGTTTCGATAAAGTGTCAATGTATAGAAACCTTAGATTTTGAGTTTTTTTAAAAGGGTTTTCGAAAACTATGATTTTAGGGTTTTGATTTTTGAAAAGAAGTTTCAAAAATCATTGTTTTTGATGATCGAATCATCAAAACAGAAGTTTAGAGCAGCAGCTAAAGAAAAGGAAGAAGAGGCAAAAAATTTAGAAGTTCCTAAATTTTCGGCCTAGCTGGCCTGATCGCGTCCTTAGCCTTTTTGACCTGGAATCATAGTCCTTCTCGGACTAGGAGTTCCCATCTATCGGACCAGCAACCCTAGTCTGTGTAGGACTAGGATAGGACCCGGTCTTCTTGGAATTAGAATCCGAGAAGATGCAACCTTAACTAAGGTCGCGTCTCAGGCTTGAGACGCGTACTTGGGCTGCTGTTCAGACACGTCTGGGTGTGTCTAAGGCATTCCGGACTTCTCGTCCAAGATGGCCAAAGACACGGCCTTGGTCAAGACACATCTAGGATATGAGGACGCGTCCTGCCTAGGGCTAGGACTCGTCTGGACCAAGGGGCTCGACACGTTTGGAACATGCCATCCTTGGTCCGGGCCATGTCCGGTCCATGCCGAGACTGGTCTTGGGCTTACCCGAGACTCAGTCAATGGGCTTTGACCAAGAGGTTGACTTCAGTCTTTTGAGTTTGACTCGGGCCTTAATGGGCCTTACCTGCGTGGGAGTTTTTCGGTCTTTTCTCTGATTTATCTCTCAGTTTCACCCGAAACTTTTCAAAAATTCACCCGGGCCATCCGAGGGTCCAAACGGAATTTTTCCTAAAATGGATTTTGGAAATCATTAAGGGTAAAACCACAACTCGCCATTAGTCTAAATTTTACAAAATTAGATTTAGGGCCCGTTTGGTATACAGATGTCGATAGTTTCTCCCGAAGAGGTATTTTGACTATAGCGAATCTAGATTCGATTTAAAATTGAAACAAGAAGCTACCTACGGAGATTAGATTTTTTAGGATAGGTGTCATACTAGAATCAGTTCAGCTTGATTTGACTCAAACGCGCATTTACTAATTTACGTTTTACATCGTGGATGGATACATCAGAGTTCACTGTAATGCATCCATAGTCACAGCTTGTAAGTACTGCAATTTGTTAATATCTTCAACTTTCATGATCTCTCGGTCGTTTTGTTCTGCGAAATTCTTAAGTTCTTGGTAAAGTTTTTCTTGAACATTTGGTTCTCTTATTAAAAATGCCAGTGCCCATGTTGTAGTTGAAGAAGTACTATCCACACCCAAAAGATAAGCTTCGAAGATGGCAAAAATAACAACTTCTTCGTCGTAGTTTTGCGATTGAAGGAAATGTAAGTAAGTATTAGGAGGAGGACTCACTGAAATATATGGGCGTATCAATTTTTTAACTATTTGTTTTGTTTGTTCGAAATGTCGAACAGCTTTTCTGTGACTTGGTAAATACTTAGCATAGTAGAAAGCTTCTGCAAGTTGAGCATAACTACTCATTTGTATCAATTCGTCGATAGTATTATGCATATCTTCTACATACTGATCATCATTAAAATTTGGACCGAAAACTAATCGACTTATTAATCTAACGGTAGCTTTCTTCAAATGATCAAGTGGTTTAACAATTCCATTATTATTTCTTGCTTCTCGTTCAAGAATGTCAGTCATTTTGATTATATCCTTCTCTTGGAATTGAAATTGAGCTGCAAGACTGTTGGGTGATAGTGCTACATTTTGAAGACCTTTTCTTAAATTAGTCCAATGAGAACCAGAATCAGAAGTTGAGATTGTTCTGAAATCTGCACTGACAAACTTTATAACATCAGGCACATATCGACCCGAGTAGTCCGATGATTTGTTAACGAGAACTTCCCAAACTTGTTCAATGTTAGAAACAACTATAACAGGCCTCCACCTTCCAATCCAAATTGTCATAACACTGCCATGAACTTTGGAAAGGTTATGTAAGATAACTTGAAGTGCCTTACTTCCACCTAGAAGATGCATATTCCCAATGATGGGTAAGGTTTTTGGTCCTTTAGGCCAAACCATTTTCGATGATTTTCTTGTGAAAAACAAGAACATGGAAATGAGTAGAGTTGCAGATGTAGCAGTTACAACCCATGGGTTATTCATCATCAAGATCTTCATCTCCTCCATTTTTGTTTCCCTTTCTCTCTATAATTGATAAGAGATTGTTTGAATCATTTATGCTGGTATCAGTTCAATTTATACTTGAAAAACAGCACATTTTTAAACGAAGAATATCTGGAAGAGGCAGTACTCTTGGTTGCAGGCGTTTCCTGGACCACCACATTTTTGCTCTCACTGTTCACAGAATAAAGTTAAAATTTTCAAGACAGAAATAGGAGTTAAAAAAACTTCCCAGGACACCAAAACAAGCAAACCAACTTATCCTGGTCAAGATACGGTTGAGTAGTCTTGACAAAATTGTGGTTAGAAATTGGGCCGAAGACCCAAGTTTATATTTTTTTAGTTAAAAAGACAAGTTATATATTTTTTTTAAAACCCATTTTTTTTTGTTAAAAATTCAAATATTTGTATTTTGTGTGGTTAAAAACCCCATATTTTTGTAAAGTTGTTGCAAAGCGGTTGTAAAGTTGTTGGAAGGCGTTGCAAAGTTGCTGCAAGGCATTGAAAACCTATTGCAAGGCGTTGCAAAGCCATCGCAAGGCGTTGCAAAGTTGTCGTAAGGCGTTGCAAAGCTGTCGCATGACGTTGCAAATTAAAAAAGTACTCAGGGAGCTACAGACTAAATATAATTGACTGATCCCTTTTCACCCAATTAAAAAATTATAGGAAGTTTTGACCAAATTTCTGTAACAAAGATAATTTCCTTTTTCTTTACAGGCAAAATCAAAGGTGGGTTAGTCCAGGCTAGAGCACCGTCTTCTCACTACATTTTAATCGAAAATGAAACTTATATATTGGCGTGAAGCGATAAAATACACACTCACCAAGAGGAGGCGAAGGGTTGGAATCCATCTTATTGCAATTTCTAATTATAAAATGATTGTTTGAGTCAAATTATTTTGCATAATAAGTAAAAAAACACTTCAATTTTTCAAATAACAAAAAAGTGTAGCTATTATATGTTTAATTGTTCCTCATATTTGAAATGTTGTGTAATTAAGGTCATTTTGTAACTCTTTTATTCCAAAAACACCCATGAATACGCTTTCTCTACTTTTCAAAATCTTCTGACTCCATTAAAGTCTTCCTGCAACTGCAATGAAACAAACGGATACATCCATGGAATCTCAACTACCCACGAAGAAATCTCTTCTTTTTACCTCAAGTTCTTCAATCTAACCCTGGTAATAGCTTCCTCTTCCTATCTGAAAGGCAAAGTAAGCTCTTTATTATGATTAATCCACTACTTATAAAGTATTACACAATCGGGAGTTTAGAGAGAAAGAGTTAGTTAGACTCTAACAGAAATCTTAACGAATAATTACTTACTTAACTTACATTTAACTAACACTCTCTCACACATGTTATTCACACGAACAGATGAGTGCCTCTAGCTAACTCATTCTTATACTGACCCACAACTCTAGAGAGAGAGAGATCGTTAATTTTGTTGATCACCTTTACTCTCTCTCACAGCCCCCTTCAAACACATGTTCGGAGGTAGGGAGAAACATGAGTTTGCTCCTGATGTAATCCAAAGTTGAAGCCAAAACTCCTATGGTAATATATCTGCAAGATTGGCTTTAGATGTCACAAATTGAATCTCCAAAGTCTTTTGTATCACCAAGTCCCTGATAAAATGGGAATCAATCTCCACATGTTTTGTTCTTGCGTGAAGGACAGGATTTGATGCCAGATACTTTGCTCCCATGTTATCACAGTGCAGCACAATGGGAAACTGGAGTGAAACATGAAGTTCCTTCAACAGGTACGAAGTCCATAACAACTCAGATGTAGCTAGAGATAATGCTCTATACTCAGCCTCAGTAGATGATCGAGACACCACACTCTGTTTCTTAGAAGACCAGCAGACCAATGAGGAGCCAAAAAACACACAGTACCCACCAGTGGACCTTCTAGAGTCTGGACAACTACCCCAATCAGAATCTGAATAGCGAGACAGAGAGGATATGTCTCCAGCTGTGATGGTAATCCCTGCTCCAAGTGTTCCTTTTAAGTACCGGAGCACTTTCTTTAACAACACAAGATGTGTGGTTCTGGGATCATGCATAAATTAAGCCAAATAATTGACAGCATAGGAGACATCTGGTCTGGTCATTGTAGCATATTGAAGCCCCCAACTAAGCTCCTATAAAAAAAGTGGATTCTCAATAGGTTCTCCATCCAGTTTTGAGACCCTCTTGCCATGGGACACAGGTGTGGCACTAGGCTTACAATCTAGAAGCTCAACTTTTTTGAGTAACTCAGCAATATACTTAGACTGCGTAAGTCGTAATGATGAGGAGCAGTGAACAACTTCTATGCCCAAAAAATAGTTAAGTCATCCCAACTGCTTCATAGCAAACTCTCTGTCAAGATCTTAAACCAATTGAGACATCAGTTGAGTGCTGGAGCCAGTGAGAATGATGTCATCAACATAAAGAAGAAAGATCAATGTGTGATTATCTGAATAATATACAAACATAGATGTATCTGAGGAGCTCTTAGAAAACCCCCACTGGATAAGATATGATGATATCCTAGTAAACCATGCTCTGGGAGCTTGTTTAAGCCCATAGAATAAATGACAAACCCAATCTGGGTGCTGAGAGTCAAGAAAACCAGTATGTTGTCTGATATAGACATCCTCATTGAGCTCCCCATGAAGGAAAGCATTTGAGACATCCAGTTCCTGAATTAACCATTGATTAGTGACAGCAATGGTGAGAGTGATTCTGACTGTTTAATCTTTACCATTGGACTGAAAGTCTCTTGATAGTCTATTCCCTCTTGTTGGTCATAACCCAGTGCTACCAACCAAGCCTTGTATCTCTCAAGAGATCCATCATACTTGTACTTGACTTTGTATACCCATTTGCAGCCAAGAACATTCATAGATGGGGTTTTGGGAGTGAGAGACCATGTCTCATTCTGAATAAGAGTCTGGTATTCTGATTGCATAGCTTGAACCCAATGTTCATTCTTGGCTGCCTCTTTATAGGTCTTAGGTTCAGGTATAGAGGCAATGAAAACTATAAAGGTGCATGAAAGAGCATGTGGTGTGGTAAAATGAGCAACATGGTCAGGAACGCTTTTGGGTTTGATAATCCCACTTTTGAGTCGTGTTGGTATTGGATGAACATTACTTGAAGAAGTTAAAACAGGCTGTGGCAGGGGAGAGAGGGGTGGTGTTGGGAGTATAGGATTTGGATGTGAGCTGCTGGGAGGTGGAGAGCTATCAACTTGGGATGAGGTAGTTGGTTGATAGGGTGGACCGGTAAAGGGTTTCTAGTCATGGAGGGAATATTCAGTGTGATAGGTGGGAACATTTAGTGTAGGGGCAGAAGTTAAAGATGGCAATGGTAAGGGCTGGTAATGTGAAGCAGATGTTGGAGAGGAAGTTGACAAAATGGTACTGTTTTCAGCAAATGGGAAACATAATTCATCAAATCCTGTCCTTCACGCAAGAACAAAAGATGTGGAGATTGATTTCCATTTTATCAGAGACTTTGTGATGCAGAAGACTTTGGAGATTCAATTTCTTCACTTCTTGCAAATTTGATGATCGAATCGCTGATTCCTTGATGACAGAAGATTTGATTGTAGTCGAATTTGATGGGAGATTGAATGGCTGATTCTTTGATAGCAAACGATCCAACTCTCTTGATTTCTTGTCCCAATTAGGTTTTCTGATTTGATCGAAACTCTTTAGGGCTCTGATACCATGAAAGGCAAAGTAAGTTCTTTATTATGATTGATCCACTACTTTTAGAGTATTACACAATCGGGAGTTTAGAGAGAGAGAGAGAGTTAGTTAGACTCTAACATAAATCTTAACGACTAATTACTTACTTAACTAACACTTAACTAACACTCTCTCACACATGTTATTCACATGAGCAGATGAGTGCCTTTAGGTAACTCATTCTTATACTGACCCATAACTCTAGAGAGAGAGCCCGTTAATTCTGTTGATCACCTTTACTCTCTCTCACACTATCAAATCCGAAAACCACTTTTTCTTCGCTTCACCCGTGTGTTGATTCTCCGAATCTAGTCAAGGACTCTAAACCATCATCTTCTTCAATCTACCCATCTCTCGACGTGAGAGATCTTGTTGACAATCTATTCCCTCGATACTGAAGACGATTCTCATACTCCTTCTCTCTTCAAATTCCTACCATCATTGATGGACCAGACGATGAAAATCGCCAGTTGGATAACGAGGGTGTTTTGAATTATAGGTTGACTATTGCTTCAAAAGGGTAAGATAAACTACTCGAGCATTTAAAAAGGGTTTTGGAGAAATAATATCTTCATCACTGATGGATCGAGGATGAAGATACTTTTGTTACTACTGTTAATCAAGGTATCGATATTTCAATTCCGATCTATAACCATCAGGGAACTTGTAACCATGATATGAAGAGGTTTCAACACCGTCTGAAGAAGTTTGCATGCATATATTGCAGGTACCAACCGAGTTTCCAGATGTAAACCTATGAAAACTGAGTATGCAAAATCGTAAATTCAGACGGAGTTTGAAAAATTGCAAATCCCGACTAAGTTTGCATATCAAAACGCAAACTAAGTTTTCTAAAGAAAAAAGGTAAAAGAAATCGTTATTTTAGTTTTGGAATTTTCGTAGAAAAAGTATTTAAGGTGGATCTTGTTAGAAAGATAATGAAAAACTCGTATTCAAAAATATAAATTTCATCAAAATCTGACATCTAACAAAAAAGTTATATAGATTTAAAATTTTATAAAAAAAAGAAGTAAAAGAATTACTTACACAATGTGATAAAAAAAGGTATTTTAGTCTTTATATGTTTCTTTACATAATAATTATATAATGTGTTCAGCTTTTTTACTTATTTTAAATATTATTTTGACTCAAAGAGCTGAAATTCAATTTTTAGTTTTGTACGCTTCTAAGGATGCTTTTGATAATCATAACTTTGTTATTATTTCCTATTCTTCAAACCACCCTAGTGTAACAACAAAAACTTCAATTTGAATTTTTCATCAATTTTCTTTTGTTTTCTCATTAAATAGAAAATTATCGCAGTAACTAATTCTTTTATACTAACTCGACACAAATTTTTGAACAAAAAAAACCGACACAAACTAAATAAGGTTACACGTTTCACAAATAAACACAAACTAATAAGGTTATACCAAACAGAAACTAAATAAGGTTATACTTGTGTTTAAACGACAACTTCGAGAGTTCAGTTCTCTGTGTTTTGTCCTTTTATGTCCTACTCATGTATTAGAAATTTCATTCTTTTCCCTTCCCAACAAACACATCAGGAGGAGCGGAGCTAGGATTTCAACTTATACAAGGCTAAGCTTTAACTTCACAGTAGCCTAAAATTTTAACAAAAAGTCACTATAAGTAAGTTTCTAACTATGATACATGTAAAAGTGTTATTTAAAGGTGATTTCAAGTCATAACAGTATATACTTAACGACCATCTCACATTTATGTATATTTTCTAAATGAAAAACTTAAATATTTCACAAAAAATAACAAAAAATTATAACTGATGAGCGCACAAAATTAACGGAGAAAGACAAAGAAAAATATAGAAAGATGAAGTGTAAGAATAACAAAAATTTAAATTACGAAGTGCAAAAAGAAATGGGGGGCAAAAGAGAATTCTAGACACAATTGAGTGTCAAAGTGGCTGTTGCTTACGAATTAAGGGTAAAATCGGTACTTCATTGTAAATTTGGGGCAAAAAATTAAATTATTCATTGTCTAAAAGTAGAAAGAATTGAAATTCGTTTAGGTGAACTCGGACCTAAAGCTTGTTAAGCGCAAAGTTCAAGCTTAAACCAATCAGGCTAACTCTGTCAGTCGCTAAAGATTTGGTTCGAAACTAAGACTTAACCCAGGCTGTAGCCTGTGTTAGTTTTCACATGCTTCCGCCCCTGCAACACATTGAAGTGTACTATCACTTCCTTCATGATCCAGTTGCTGCTCGCTCAAATTCGTCATATTCATTTCCTTCAAGACCAACTGATCTTCTCACTAAGGTTGTCTGGCTGTGTTTCTCCCCTTTGTGTCAAGCTCATAGTCTTGTTTCACCCATCTGCTTGAGGGGGCATTTGAGAGAAGAGAGAGGGTGGTGTTACTAAATTGTAAACGTAAGACATAAATGTAGTGCCTATAGATAACTCGAAGGAGGTGCCCATAAGACTCTAACAAAACTATCAGCTAAAGTCGTTAGTGTAACAAAGATTAGGTATGGTAAAGATTGAGAAATCCAATAACCAAACTATGATGTGCTATTTCTTCAACAAAAATCTATGATGTCCTGTTATGTCCGCATTGTATAATTAGCAAAATTATTACTTTTTGGCATGATTTACATATATTTAACTAAAATTTCTATATATTGATTATGGGATTCAGATAAAAAGAAGTTTAGTGTTCGAAATATAAATTTGTCTGTCAACACTTGGTTGTCCAAGTGGTCGACAGTATTGGTCAATTCCAAAACTCTTTTCTACAAAAAAAAAAAACAAAAAGAGAACTCGAAAATTTTAGGAGTGTTAGGTTCGACTCACAAAAGAAGTAGAATACTGATATCTGCGGTTTATCGAACTTTAGTTATTAAAAGTGTAAATGAAATAATTTAGTTGGACTATAGATACGTCGTTTAGCTGGACTTTAGGCTCTTTTTGTAAGAGTAGAAATTTGATAGTTAAGGTGCTTATTACATCTCATTATTTATCCATTGGAATGTGATGGCTACCATTATCACTGTCAAAGAAAACATATGAATTTCTCTTTTATTGATTCAGATTTGTTTTGCAACAAAAGAAAAGATTTAGATTTCCACTCAGTCCTTGTGGATTTCTAATTCCGCACATGGGTAAATTGCTCTTATTCTCTCTGTTCTAACTTCTAAGTATATTACTTAACTTATTTCAACAAAAAAAAAAAAAGTATATTACTTAACTTCACAGTACTACCCGTCATTCTACCCTAATAATTTGGTATTTGGACCCTTTATGCATGCGACCGGTCGTTGCACTTTCTTCCCAACAGCCATTCTAGTCCATATTCTAGTCCATCAAATACAGGACCACCACCTCATTTTTAGAAAAGGAAAAATAAACATGTCAATTATTTTTTGACAAATCACAATCGAAACACACTTTCAGTAATAATTGGTATGGATTTTAGAAAGTAAAATAACACCACCAAAGTAAAGGTCACGCCTAAAACCATTGGCACTTCTGGTGATGTAGGGAGATTTTTGGAAAATAACTCGAGAATTTTAGATATCTAATAATCTTGTTATTTTGGTAATTTCGTATTTGTCTTAGTAGAAAATTAATATTTTTAGCAGTTTTATATTTGGATTTTTGAGTTTAAGATCCAAAAATAAAGGGGGTGATTAATCATATATCCACTCCTAAATCGATAAATAAAATAAAACCAAAATAAACGGAAAACGTAAAATAAGTCCAAAAATTTACTATTTGGTGGGCTCCATGCATCAATCATTTAATTTTCTCTCATTTTTGCCCTTTCATAAATATTTTTTAACCATTGGTAAACAATTTCCATGGTTGAGTTAACAAATTTATTCTTTCCATAAAATTTAAGAAATAATATTTATGGTGGATATTTATTGTCAATATTTATTTCTAAAACTTATATTTGTCTAAAGTATCATACCAAATCAATTGTGATTTACCTAAAATGGGTTTGTCTCTCTCTCTCTCCCTAATTCTATGTTCTTCGAATTTTAAGAAAGTTTGAAGTCGTGTACTACCTAAAATGAGTTTCTTTCTTTAACACTATAATTCCACGATCCAATTAGACATCTACAAATTCGTTTGTGAGATATGTCTTTCTTAAATCGATCGTTAGAATCCCTAATTATATTTGTTGTTCTTCTTGCTAAATAATTTGTCTATTCATTTTTCTACCAAATAAAATATTTCCATCTCTATAACATATTGTTCCTTAGAAATCATTAAGAAAATTGTACATTTGTCGATTAAATTTAAAATCTTCTGAAAAAATTATTTTATTCTAACAAACTTAAATGTAACACTTTTTTATAAAAAAAATTTCGTAAAAAGTGAATTTTGAAACCTCTCATAAAAAATATATAAACCGAAATTATTTTTGTTACATTTTCAGTATTTTACTAGAATTTTCTTGATTCTATTAGCATCTATTGTGAATTTGTTACAGTAGATTGGTAATTTTTTTATTTCGTTAGCATCTTATTGATTCTAACAACATTCATATAAATTACAAAATTCCTCAAATTGTTTGTAGCATTTTATTTATTTAAAAAATTCAATAATATACTTGCAAAAATTATTCTTCTGAAATTAGGAGAACATTTCTCTAGCATCTTATTGATTCTAACAACATTCTAAAAGATTTGTTTAAGAAAAAGGACCATTTTTTTCTCTATAATTTCATTGATTCTTCTGCAATACTTACATTTCTCGAGCATCTTATTGGTTCTAACAAAATTCTTCTAAAAATATATTATATTAACCAAATTTTTAATATTTCTCTAGCATTCCATTGATTCTCCTGCAATACTTAAATTAGAAGAACAACATTTTAAACATTTTATTTCACCCTTCTTTATTCTTATTATTCGTAATGCTTCTACATTTTTATGTGCAGCTATTCAATCACTCAATGAATTTCAGTGATGCAAATTCTTATGGATCTTACCTTAAGAATAAAATAACGATTTTTTGCACATTTCATTCTTATGGAAACAATGGTATGTTTAGAGAATTTATTTCAAAACATAGTTGTTGCCTCTAACTAAAAACAAAACGATTGTTGCACATTTCATTTTTTTGTACCATTTCATTAATATCTTGTAATACTTTTGTGGTTTTTTCAACATTTAAATTATCTTATATAACAACTGTTTAACTCTTTAACTTAAAAAAGAGTTATCACTTATGAATGAATTATGGTTTTACTAAAAAAAACTCTTTAACTCTAACAAAACTAATTTTATTCCGTTATATAATTTCTTTTGTTCTCTTGTTTCTTCCAGACATGTTTCCTCTTGCCTACGCCGTTGTTGACAATGAAAATGATGAGAACTGGTAATGGTTTTTCAACATCCTTTTGTAACATCCTTTTCCTTGGACTTCTTCGCACCTCGGGTGTGTGAGAAAGATTATCCTTCGCACCAATCGAAGATTGACAATCGACTTTCTTGTCGGTCTGAAGCTTTAATCTAACCATTTGGCTGAATCTGCAAAATGATAAACAGAACACATAAAGATAGTTAAATTTCAGATGTATGTTAACCAAAATAACAATCAAACAAGTTTGGATAGTAACCATTTATGTGGTTCTATAAGAAACTACAGAATGCTAGTTATACAAGTAATTTTTTTATGAAAACCCGACATATTATGGGACTAAAACCAATACTCGAAATTACATGTTCTATGAATTTCCCAAAACCAGATTTGTGTATTAACCATTTAAAAAGTTTTATGCTAAACTTAAAAAATGCTAGACTAAAAAATGAAAACTTTAATACAATCCAATATAATCTGGAACTATTACCATTGATAAAATTTTATAAGAAACTTCAAAATACTAGACAAAAATTCATTGTTCTTATGAAAGACAATATATTCTGGAACTAAAACTATGCTTGAAATAATCATCACCATTAATATCCTAAATAAAATATAACCCTAAATTGTAGAGAAGAATTCAAAAACTATAGAGAAGATGGAGTAGTACCTGAACTTAAGGAAGAGATCAAGTTGTAGATGTGATTTCTTCAAAGAAATTTTACAAAAACGAAGACAAGGAAACCCTAGAAATTTCTTGTTGCTTGCAACTTTACTTACTCTTCACAGTTCACTGCTATTCTGAATATACAAAAACGGAGACAAGGTAAGAAATAACTTAATAGACATTGATAAATTTTGAAAATAACTTCCATTAATCCACATTGAAACAACGAAACTCTAGAAATTTCTTATTACTGAATCAACTTAAGAAAACTAAATCATAAGAAATGTTGTAAAAAACAAAACCTAATTAGTTTTGTGTTGTTCGAAGGAAGAACAAAAAGGATAGAAACTAAAATCCTCTTTACTTACTCTTTACTGTTGAAGAAGATGTTCGATTTGTTGATGTTGAAGACGTTAGAGTTTTAGATTTTCTCTAGAAATCATAAATCCATTCCCTCTCTCCTACTCGATTTATTTTGGGCGATTTCTTTGTACTAGAAAGGATAGAATTAGAATCATGAGATTCGGTTAAACGGAAAAGGTAACTTTTTTACCGAATGGAAAGTTCTATTTTGAGGAAATAATGTTAGGAATATGTAAATATTATTGTATCTTTTAATTTAGGTTATTTTTCTTTAACTTGGGATAGGTTAGGTAGTAAAAGAAAATGAGAGGTTAGACATGTAATTGACTTTAAGTGGATTTATTTTCTATTTCATATTATCTTTGGTCTCTAGACTCATTGATCCTGCGATTTTGGACTTAAAATCCATCCCCCGTTTATATTTTTAGGATTTCTACTATTCTATTATTTTATTTTTTAGGAGTTGCTATTTGAGTTGGACTAAGATTAGGAAACCTTAGGACTACATAAAGAGGGTCTAGAAGTTGTTTCAGTCATTGAAGTTGATCAATAAAATTCAGTATTTTATTTTAATCTTATTAGTTTTGATTCTACAAGTCTTAAGAATTAGAACTCTGTCTAAAACTTTTAAAACCTAGAAAAAACCTTTAGATCTCCGTCTTAAGACTTGTAGAACCAAAACTAATAAGATTAAACTAAAATACTGAATTTTATTGATCAACTTCAATGACTGAAACAACTTCTAGACCCTCTTTTTATAAGCCTAGGGTTTCCTAATCTTAGTCCAACTCAAATAGCAACTCCTAAAAAATAAAATACTAGAGTAGTAGAAATCCTAAAAATATAAAACTGCTAAAAATATTAATTCTCTACTAATAAAAATACGAAATTACTAAAATAACTAGATTATTGGATATCTAAAATTCTCGAGTTATTTTCTGAAAATCTCCCTACATCAGTCTCCTCCACTTCAAAGAAACTCGTCTCGAGTTTACTATTCGATTTAGCTGTCATGGTGATTGGTACTCCCTTAATGCAACTTTTCTGCGAGTTATGTATAGGAATAACCAAATATTCAGATTTGAACGAAGGTTGAGTTATCATATAATCAAAATACTTGTGATTTAGTTAAATCTTCTTCTTCACCCCAAAAATAAATATGTGAGGTTCATGAATAAAGTGATTGAGAATCACAAGCTTATTTGAAGACTGGCAAATAAAACTACTAACCAATCCATTGGAAACCATTTTAGATTCACATAATACTAGAAAAGGGTCTGCATAAGAAAGAAAATTCATCGATCCGATAACTGACTCACTAAGTTTCACATCTTCCTTCAAAACAACTTTATTATCAACTTCTTCTGAAATAACAAACTCTTCATCTTGAGAGCTGATAATATTAGACTCTTCCTTTATCTCAATAATGTCAGTTTTTATTTCTCCATCAACTTGCTTCATAGCACAATCCACAGGTATTTCTGTGTCTAAATTAGTATCACTAATTTCATCCACAACAAAAGACATCTCAGAATCATATATTACTTCAGTATTTGTTGTAAGACTACTTGTGATTTCTTTGTATTTATTAACAGGTTGGTTGTGGGCAAATCCCTCAACACGTTCTTTGTTATCGTATCCATTAACAGCTTGGTTGAGGGCGAATCCCTCAACACGTTCTCTGTTAATGGTTAACTCCTTAAGGTTTGCATTGACATTCACATAGGTGTTAAGCCTCTCCACGAGTTGGTCTAATTGATGTTGTATTCTGTCTAATGCTAACCATGCAGCCTTGTTGCTCCGATCACCGTCGAAGGTTGTGTTTCTAGCCTTGCCTTCTGCCATTAAGCCAGGAGAAACCTCGCTCTTGATGCCAACTGACGCAGCGGAAAATTCCGAAAAGAATTAGAACTCCGTCTAAAAGTTTTAAAACCTAGAAAAAGCCTTTAGATCTCCGTCTTAAGACTTGTAGAACCAAAACTAATAAGATTAAACTAAAATACTGAATTTTATTGATCAACTTCAATGACTGAAACAACTTCTAGAGCCTCTTTATATAGGCCTAGGGTTTCCTAATCTTAGTCCAACTCAAATAGCAACTCCTAAAAAATAAAATACCAGAATAGTAGAAATCCTAAAAATATAAAACTGCTAAAAATATTAATTCTCTAATAAAAATATGAAATTACTAAAATAACTAGATTATTAGATATCTAAAATTCTCGAGTCATTTTCTGAAAATCTCCCTGCATCAGTAGGCTATAGTTGTTGTTAGCTGTGGTGACGCTGAGGAGGATCAAGTTAACAAAGGAGAGAGAGGAAGCAAGAAACGGCTAATAAAATTGTGAAGTTTTTGATAATAAATATAATGGAAGACTGGAAGTCACAAAAAGTAGTCGAGAGAGAGAAAGATGGACATGAATTCATATTTTATTAACTTGGTTATTTGTACATAATAGGATACAGTATTTAGAAGGGATAATAACCTCTCAACAAAAAAAAAGGGAAAATAACATAAGGATAAATGCAATCTTGGTAGTCCTCATCTGTAGTTGATCTGTCCAAATATGTTGATCTGTCCAATACTTGTATTAATCAAAGGTAGATTGTGTTGATTAAATGAATATATATATATATATATATATATATATATATAGGATTTACAATAGGATTGGTAGAGAACCGGTAAATAGAGAAATAATCACAAATAGGACACAAGAATTTATAATTGCTATATATATTTAATATTTCCTAGTATCTTCTAGATATCTTCCTTTTCATCTACATACATCAATACCCCCCACAAGTTGAAGCACGGTAAGAAACCTGAATCAAGCCCAACTTCGAAGGTAACCTGTGAAATGGATCGAAACCAAATGATTTTGTAAAGATGTCGGCTACTTGATTATTAGACCAAATGTGAGTCGTTTTCAAATTTCTCACGAACGA
>BEHA01003035.1:121277-137350 GCA_002897215.1 Eschscholzia californica subsp. californica | reverse complement strand
TCGCCAACCGACGATTCTCTGGCGGCAACATGGGAGGGTGTGTTGGGCTAGATTTGTTTTTGTTTTTTACATCTAAAATTTTGCACTCCGGATACTTTTCTTATTTCCCCAAATCACCCACCTTTGAAATATTATATTATTTTTGTTGATGACTTTAGTAGATTTTGTTGGTTCTACCCTCTTTGTTTAAGATTTATTTTTTATCTGTCTTTGCTATCTTCAAATTGTTAGTTGAAAATCAAATTGCTACTTCTATTGAAACTCTTCAGCTTGATAGAGGATTGAGTTTTTAAGCTTTACATTTTTGGCTCTTTTAAATAAATGTGGTATTGCTCGACGTTTGTCTTGTCCCTACACTCATATTTATTGTAACCTTCTGTCTTCGTTTTGGGACGATGCCTTACAGACTATTGTTTTTCTCATTAACCACATGGTTATGCAAGTTCTTCAGGATGCCTCTCCGTTCTCCACTTTATTCGGTGAGTATCCCTCTTATTCAATGCTACGCACTTTTGGTTGTCTGTGATTTCCTTATCTACGTCTTTATGCATCTAGCAAATTGTCGCCTCGTAGTTTGACTTTGTCTTTATAGGTTATAGCCTTCACTAGAAGGGTTTCAAATGTCTTGATCGTTATATGGGACATGTCTATATCTCCTGTCAAGTGGTATTTGATGAGTCTGTTTTTTCGTTTCATAATGGTAATGTTTCCTCCACCTCCACAGTTCCCTTGACTCGTTTGTCCCTTTAGCTGACTTCTAAGCTTGAAAAATCGGAAATCGGGACTAGTCGGCAGACCCGGACCTAGCTACTAGTCGGGACTACAACGGGACCAATCGGATTTAATCGGTTAACTTAATATATATATATATATATATATATATTATATGATATTATACATATATAGAAGTTAGAAAACAAATTAGTCCATAAACTCTAAACCCTATAAAGAATATCAACTAACTATAAAAGTTAGAGAGCGAATCAACCTATAAACCTATATTATATCATTTATAAACATGATTCAACCATTAGATACACAACACAACTAATTATATATGTTAGAGAGCAAAAAAAAAATAGAGAACTAAAGATGAAAAACAAGTATTAAGTTGTTTAGAGAGAGAAAAAGAAGAAAAACTACTTCTAGAGAGAGAAACTTACTTGGATGGAGGTTGTGGAGCTTCAAATCTTTGTAGAAGTTCAAAGATTTACCAAGAAGTAGTAGAGGGGGGGGGGGCGACCAAACTTGGTAATAAACTAAAACCTTAAGTTTTTAACTTGGGTTTTAAAAAAAAAACGCAACCTGCTGTTCTGGCCGAGTTAGTCGGTGCCTAGCCGACTCGGCCCTAGTCGCCTTCCAGGCGCCGGCTAACTCGGCTGCTGAAATCGACTAGGACTCCAAGTCCTAGTCGATCGGCTGCTACCCGAGTAAAGTGTAAGCGGCGCCTAGCCGACGACTAGGCGCCGCTTTTTAAAGCATAGGCTGACTTTGCCAATATTGAGGGTCCAAATTTAGCTGCTGATAATTTAGGGTTGGACTCGAATATTAGCCTGACAACTCCACAACCATAGTACGTTCTGCATGGGCGTGGACCTGATCCGCCCTCTCCTTGGACATTGGGTCTGTTGTTCCCACTGTCTATATCTTCCCCGGTTCAGTCTGAATATTGTTTGAATTGTACTGCCTCGTCTACTAGGTCTGGCTCAGTCACGATGCCTTTTTCTATGCAACCCACAGTTGACTCATCTTCGTAGGCCCTGTTCTCATCATCTCATGGCCCATGAGCATATCGTGATGTGTAACAACTGCTAGAGGAAACGTCTCCAAGGTGGATAAGTCTTATCTTGCTTCACAAGTATTATGTCTTTACCCCATTCCTCCTCGAGATTCAACTATTTTTGGTGATGTAGCTAGTTGTTTCTTTGCTGCACTTTCGACTATTAGAGATCAACGAGGTTATCGTTCGGCTTCTTCCTTTCCTCATTTTTTGGTGATGTTGCTAGTTGTTTCTTTGCTACACTTGTTCCTCGTGCCCCTCTATGAATGTGGTCAGTTGTAAATGGATTTATCGGACGAAACTGAAATGCGATGGTACTATTGATCGATATAAGGCTCGTTTGGTGGCTCAGGGTTTCATCCAAAAATCGGGACTTGACTTTATGAGACTTTTAGCCCTGTTCTCAAGCACACTACCATTCGTAGCATTCTTTCACTGGCAGTTTCATATAGTTGGCCTATGTTCCAATCGGATGTGAAGAGTGCGGTTCTTCACGGGAAATTACAGGAGGAGGTCTATTTGACTCAGCCACCTAGTTTTACTGTCCCATTCTGCCTGGATCACGTTTGTCGCCTTAAGAAGGCTCTGTATGGCCTCAAGCAAGCACCTCGTGCTTGGTATGATCGTAAGATTGTTGATTCTCTTCAGCATATCTCGTTAACCAGACCAGATCTCGCATTCTCCGTTAATGGCATGTCAGTTTATGCATGCCCCGAATCGGGATCACTTTCAGGCGGTGAAACGAATTCTTCGCTATCTCAAGGGCACTATTTATCTCGATTTACAAATTTATAAGGATTCTTCCAGTACTTCTCTTTTGGCGTACTCTGATGTCAATTGGGTTGGGGTTCTCTGACACTTGTCGCTCTACTATAGGTTTTTTTATTTTTCTGGGTTCAAATTTAATTGCTCGGAGTGCGAAGAACAAGCCCACAACGTCTCTCTCAAGCTGAATATCGAGTCGTTGCTACGACAGCTGACTTGACATGGATAGGTTTTGTTCTCATGGAACTTGGCTAGGAGTGTGCAAAAATAGACCGAACCAATCAATCCAAACCGATCCAAAGCGGTCCAGTTGGTTTTTAAACCAAACCAAACACCGAGTGGTTTGGTACGGTTGTAGATTTCTAAAAACCAACTGACTTGGTTCGGTAAGTGGATGTAATTTTTAAGAACCATTCAAACCAAACCGAATCAGTCAAGTTAAATTAATATATATATATATATATATATATATATATATATATATAATTATATACATTATTTTTTCTAAAAATGTATCTATCATATCTCTATAATTTCATACAAATACATATGTTTCATCAAGTTCTTTTTTTTGTTGAAACGTTTCATCAAGTTCTACCCATACAAAACAACAACTCTACTACAATATAATGTTACTAGCTATTATAAAATATTACGGTCGGTGGCCTGCACATGTCTTTAATGTTTCAAATGTTTTTTCGACGTATTATGTTAATTTGATTGTTTCTCCAGGTTTTTAAGGAGTGTTGTCTTTATTTTATATATCAATGTATGAAGAAAAGTAATTCGATTTGCCGATTTTCATGGAGAACAAATTATTTTTTTGGATGGTTTGGTATCCAGTGGTATCCAAACCGTTTATGATGGTTTGGTTAGTAACCGAACCAAACTCTGAGCGGTTTGGTAACGGTTTGAAAAAGCACTAACCAAACCATGAGTGGTTTGATAACGGATGACACCAAAATACTGGATACCGAACCAACGAACACTAACCAAACCATGAGTTTTTTCAATAGATCTATATCTAAATAGGCTACGAATGAAATGATTGGCTTGAATAAAGCCTCAAATATTGGAATTGTCTTACTCAGACTTATGCCAATCTTAGCAGTACTCCCTCTTCGGTTATAACAGAATCCCTTTGGACTTTGCAAAGAAGGGTTAACTCTTTTTTCCATCATGCTATGATTTATCAAGCTTCATGCAAAGAAGTAACTACTATTTGTTAGTCCATTCTTGTAGCTGAAAAACTTTTTGTGGTTCTTAAAATGTTTAGGACTTGACCATCCCTCTTTGAATGGTTCCATCTTATCCAAACCACATATGCCATCTTTTGAAGATTTAGTAGTAAAAACAAATTTTGTGTTCCTCCACAAATAACTAATGGAGCATACTACCTCTCGGTCAACCCGCTCACCACCAAGGGACTTTCAGTCATCCAACCGAGATTGGTCACCTTGATGGCGTCACTAAAACCCCTCTGAAATGCATGTTGTACACAAAACAGAACATATAGGTCTTGTTCAGACTAAAAAATGGTTCCAACAAACCCACCTATGTTTTGTTGGGTGCGAGGAGGATTATAGATTTGTATAACTTGAGAATGCTCTTTTAATTGCAAGATAATTAATTTTTTTTAATGATTTTTTAAACTTCTTTTTGCTTGATTCAAGTACATTACAAATCACCTCTTTTTATAGTAGAAGATTTAACCCAACTAGCAAAGCATGGAGACTTCCACATTGGCACTTACAAGGGAATCAATACATAGTCCAAGCTTATCTTATAGTCTAAACTTATTTAGACTTATCTACCTTGAAGACTACTACAATGATTAACCTTCATCTAGATTTTTCTAATACAATTAGCAATTAAAAACTCCATATTTTTAACACCCCTTCTTAATTTGTAATTTGCATGCAGTTCTTAAATTTGATATTTTTTCTGTTATAGTAGCTTTTGTGAAGATGTTGCTCAATTGTTCATTAGTATTGACAAATTGAAGTTGAATTTCTTCTTGCTGTACCAAGTTGCGAATGAAATGATGACGAAGTTCAATATGCTCTATGCGGTTGTGAAAAACTGGATTTTTCGTCATTGCTATTGCGGACATATTATCGCAATAGATAGTTGTTGGACCTTGTTCCTTTTAAAATAAATCTTCTAAAATTCTTAGGACTTTACATGATGCATCGGTAGCGGCACTATACTCATCCTCCGCTGATGATAAAGCAACAGTCTTTTGTTTTTTTCATGCCCAAACAATAACTTTAGATTCCAACTTAAAAATATATTTGGATATACTTTTCCTATCATGAAGAGAACCACAACTCAATCATTGTCAGTAAAACCAACTAATTTGTTTTCATCTTCATAAATATATTTATTCCATGGTTTTTTGTTCCTTGAATGTAACGTAAAATACGCTTGGCAGCAGCAATGAATTTTACTTTTTCAACAAAAAAAGAAGAAGTGAAGTTTACTTGGCTCACTCATAAATCTTTAGATGAGACGGGATAAACAATATATGGCCTTGTATTTGTTAGATAAATAAGCGTACCAACTCGACCTTGATAAATTTTAGCGTCGAACTTGGGTGCTGTGTCATTTAATTGCAATTTTCATTTACACAAATAGGTGTAGCAACAAGCTCGCAATTTGACATTTGAATCTTTTCAATAAGTCTTCAACATATTTCTCTTGGGAAATAAAAATTTCTCCTTTAGATTGATCACGAACTTGAATTTCGAAAGAATATTTTATGAGACCCAAATCTGTCATTTCATATTCCTTCATCATGGATTTCTTGAGTTTTTCAACAATCCTTAGATTTGTGCCTGTGAAAATTAGATCATCTACACATAAACAAACAAGTAAAAAAATTATTTTCTTCTTTCTTCACATATAAAGATGGTTCAATTTTGCTTTTCTGAAAATTATTTTGCTGAAAATATCCGTTAATTTTACTATTTCATGGTCGGGGGGCTTGTTTGAAGCCACATAAGGCTTTCTTTAGTCTATATACTTTATTTTCTTCTCCTTTTATTTTGTATCCTAAAGGTTGCTCATGATAAACTTCTTCCAATTCTCCATTTAAAAATGTTGTTTAACATCAAGTTGAAAAACTTGTAATTTCATTTGAGCAACTAATGGAAGAACAATTCTAATTGCCTCCATTCTTATTACTGGTGCAAAAGTTTCATTAAAGTCAACACTGGGTTGTTGAGAATAATCGTTTGCCTCGGCGAGGCTTACGTTTTTTAATTGAGTCATCTTCATCAAATTTGGTCTTGTAGATCCATTTTAATCCAACAACATATTTTTCTTTTGAAGGATCTACAAAGTTCCCAAGTTTGATTTTTTTTCAATAGTTGCCAATTTTTCATTCATGGCATTTCTCCACACTTCTTCTTTTTCCGCTTCTTTAAAACTTTGTGGTTCATAAGTGGAGAAAACAATCTCATCAAAAAGAGTGGAGAAAACAAATCCACTTGATTTATAGATCTCATTAAACTTAAAATGTGATGAAGAAAGTATATTTCATTACAAACTTCTTAGAGGTATTTATAATATTACAAAAGATAACATAATATATTTTAATAATCCTTAATATGTTGCTAATTCCTTATTTTATCTTAAATATTTATAATTCTTATTTTATCTTAATTATTTGATTTTGATATCTTGATCTTTTGTCAACTATTATTATTCACAAGATCACAACCAATCTTTTATAATATATTATCATGCCAACACTCCCATTCAAGGCGGAGCATAAACATCATGCATGCCTAGCTTGACAAGTGAGCTACTGAAGGCTTGACTTGAAACAACTTTAGTTAGAATATCAGTCAATTGGTTTGAGGTTTTCAAATATAGAACTTCAATGATTTTATCTTCAAAATTTTCATATATGAAATACGATCTGTCTCCACATGTTTGGTACGGTGATGCTAAATACGATTCTCTGTAATCTTAATAGCTGATTGATTGTCACAATATAACTTCATAGGTTTCGTAGGAGAAAACCTAACTCTCCCATAAGTCCTTTTAACCACAATAATTCTTGAATTCCTTTTCCCATTGCTCGGTATTCAGCTTCTGCACTGGATAATCAGACAACCTTCTGTCTTTTTTCTCTTCCAACAAACTAGATTACAACCAACGAATGTGAAGTATCCACTTGTTGAATGTCGTTTATCTCCTTTCGCAGCCCAATCAGAATCACAATGACCTGTACTTGTGGTATTATGGTGCTTAGAGAACATGATACATTTTTCCGGTGTGGACTTAAATATTTCCTATGAGCCTCATTTGGATTATGCATAAATTGACTTACCACACTAACTACATCAGCGACATCTGGTCGTGTATGTGATAAGTAAATTAAGCGACCAACAAATCTTTGATATCTTCCTTTATTAGTGGGAACTTGATCAGGAAGTTCCCCCAACATATGATTTTTCTCAATCGGCGTTCGTATGAGTCTCACTTGGATTATGCATAAATCGACTTACCACACTAATTGCATATGAGATATCTAGTTGCGTAAGTGAGTAAATTAAGCGACCAACAATTTTTGATATCTTCCTTTGTCAGCACTTGATTAGAAAGTTCCTCCAACCCATGATTTTGCTCAATCAGTGTATTGATAGGTTGACAACTTAACATACCAGTCTCCTTCAACAAATCTAGAATATATTTGCATTGTGATAAAAAAACTTCTTGCTTGAACTCGATAACTTCAATGCCCAAAAAAATACTTTAATCCTCCAAGGTCTTTCAGATGATAAACAAGTCTTCAACTTAGTCATTTCATCAATATCATCACCTGTAACAATTATAGCATCTACAATCTACATAGATGATAAGTGCAGTTATTTGTCTCTTCAAAAATAAGGTGTGATCTGCATTGCTTTGACTATAGTTGTATTTATTTATTGCTAGTCAGAATCTCCCAAACCATGTCCTGGGGGATAATATTAAACCATATAACGTCTTCTTTAACATGCACACTGAATTTGCATTACTAGAAGTACGGTAACCAGGAGGTAGAGTCATATAAATTATTGTGATAAATCTCCATGTAAAAATGTATTTTTACATCATATTGTTGTAATGGATATTTAAGGTTAGCAATAATAGACAATAGAACTTGAAAAGTATTTAACTTTGCAACCGGCGCAAAAGTCTTTTGATAGTCACGACATATGTTTGTGTGAAGCCACAAGCAACTAACCTTGTTTTGTACCGATCAATCGAACTATTTGACTTATGTTTTATTAAAAATACCCATTTACATCCAACTGGTTTTTGGCCTCTGGTAAAGTTACGATATCCCAAGTTTTGTTTCTTGGGTTATTTTCCAAATAGCCCCCAACTTTGTGACCGGCTTCCTGCCTAACCCCCTACTTTATAAAAAATATCCATATGACCCTCATTTTCTTGCCGTTATAACACCATTAACTAGTCATCACCTCTCTCTCATCCAACTCATCGCCTCTGCCACCTCATCGTCTAACCGGCGAAGGTCGCCGGCCGGCCAATTTTTCGACCGGCGACCTTCAAACATAAAAACAAAAATAATAATTTTTTCTAAAAAAAAAATCTCTCTTCTCTCTCTCTCTAAAAACTCAGGCGAAGGAACGCCCCTTCGCCTGAGGTAGGTCTGTTCGTTGAACAGACCTCCTGCTTGTTCACGAACAGATTTTTAGAGAGAGAGAGAGAGGGGAGAGATTTAAAAAAAATTTAGAGAGCAAGAGGAGAGATAAATAATTTTTTCTTTTTATGTTTGAAGGTCGTCGACCGGAGAATCGAACGACCGGCAACCTTCGCCGGTGAAGATGATGAGGTGGCAGAGAGAGGTGATGACTAATTAACGGTGTTATAACGGTAACTGAAAAAGGGGGCCACCTGGGTATTTTTGATAAAGTAGGGGGCTAAGTAGGAAGCCTGTCACAAAGGTTGGGGCTATTTGGGAAATAACCCTTATTTCTTTCTAGAGTCTGGATCTCCTTTTTTTTGGGAAATTGACTACGATTAATGATAGTCATTACATTTGACATTGATACATCAAAGGTGTGATAAGCTCGACAACCAGAGTCTGCATCTCCTTAGCCATGGATTTCGCCTACTTAGGATGATTTAACGCTTCTTCTGCTCTCGTAGGAGTTATTACATTTTCCATTTTGTTAACAAATCCTTGAATAATGTCAGGTAAATGTTTACTAGAAACGTAATGAAAAATTGGATACCTAATGACCTTTGAGTTGTTAGGTGAATATCTATCTCTCTGATAACTTTTCTCGATTACTCCGAGAAGGTAATTGATACTTGTCATCATTACTAGCAACACTGGAAGATCATCATTAAATAAATTACTAATATTAATGTTATCCTCGAAATTAGCCTTACCTTAGGAACCACATCAGAAGAAGTATTATTGGTGGGTACTGTCGAAGAAGGGGTTCTTCAATTTTGTTGCATCACTTGATTAGGAGTATGATCTATGTTAGGTTCTTCATCAACTACTACCATATCCTGTATTGAGAATGTCAGATCACTATTATCTGTTGAGGCTAAGTCAGTTAGTAAACGTGCCACTTCATTATTGTCAGGTAGTGAAGTGGTATACTCTTTTTCTTCACTCGTATTCTCCCCTAAAGAGTAGAAGGAGACGTTGGAGAAAAATACAAATCTGCCTCAGAAAAAGTAATATCCATAGTAATGTATAACTTCTTGGTAGGAGGGTGATAGCACTTATACCCCTTTTTGTGAGGAGAATACCCAATAAATACACACTTTAATGGACATGGATCAAGTTTAGTACGTTGATGTTTAGGGATATGAATAAATACTATGCATCCAAATGTTTGAGGTTCTAGATTTAAATGTGATGGGATACTGCAAGAGCTAGAAAGTTTCTCTAAAGGAGTCTTGAAGTCTAGGACACTGTTAGGTACACGATTGATAAGATAAACAACGTAGGTAAAAACATCTCCCAAGAAAAAGGTTGCATATTAGCACAAATCAAGCATGCACTTGTGAATTCTAGAATAGGACAATTTTTTCCTTTCCACCACGCCATTTTGTTGTGGTGTAAAGGAACAGGTTGTTTCATGAATTATCCCATGATCTTGAAAATAAGACTTCAAGACTTGATTAATGAATTCACCACCATTATCGGACCTAAGAACATTCATTGTAGTGAAAAATTGTGTTTGCATCATCTTATGAAATAAGCGGAAGCATTCTGAAACATCACTTTTATTCTTCATTAGATAAATCCAAGTCATTCGACTACAATCATCAATCAAAATCACAAACCAGAAACCAGATAAAGTAGGAACAGGATGAGGACCAGACACATTTGAATGAATAAAAGCATTTGGTTATGTCATCTTACTGGTCTTAAAAGATAATTAATATGATGACTTTTAGCTAATTCGCAGACATCACAATGAAAATCAGAAAGATTGCAATCTGAAAATAAGGTCTTCGATGCGACATCCAAATTTTACTTTATTTAACAAACGAAGAACGTTGATTCATCAAGACAATTCCAGGAGATACATGATCAACATAATAAAGCCCCTCTCTATTAGTACCACACCCAATAATCTCCTTACTGTTGAGGTCCTGAAAAAGACAAAATCAAGGATACATTAACACTAGACTATTTAATTGTTCAGTTACTCGAGACACGGATAGAAGATTATTAGGTAGTGAGGGAACATATAATGTATACTCTAGAGATAATGAAGCTATTAGAACCACTGCCCCCGCACTGGTGACAGGGGGTGATACTCCATTGGCGTTTGATACATGTGTCCGACGCGATGTATTCGAACTTTGTAAAAATGACAGACCAAAGGTCAAGTGATCAGTAGCTCCTGAATCAATGACCCATCCGGTGTCTTTGGCAGAGTTAGTGTTTATAAAAACATATCCAATATTACATGTTGAATGACTCAATATATCAGTTGAAACTGATAAAAAAACTACAACATTTGAAGGTGGATCACAGGTACTAGATGATACTAGAAATGCAGCTTTCTCGTTTGTCTTGTCACCCTCTTTTCGACTACGTCGCTCACGAGACTTCTTTTCATTAAAACCATCCCACCAATCTGGGTAACCGTGTAGCTTAATACAATTTTCTACAACATGCTTAGAATTGCCGCAATGAGTACACTCATTTTCACTAACATTTTGATTTTTTAAGTGATTATTTCGATTCTGATTAATAATAGCTTTAGCTGCCGTGGCCATATTAGATTCTACATTATTATCAACATGGTATTTCTTCGTTGTGCTTCACTACGAACCATAGCAAATGCGGATTCTAGATTTGGAAAAGGATTTGCGCGAAGAATATCACTTTGCACTCGGTCATAGATATCATCAACACCGACCAAGAAAATATAAACACGTTCTTCTTTAATTTCTTTTTGACGAGCAAGTATAACATCGGGTTGCGTTAAGGTGATTAGCTTGCGATAATCTAGTTTTTGCCATATTTTGCATAAATCAACAAAATATGTAGACACAAATTTACCGTCTTGTTTCATACGCATAGCCTGATAAGAGAGATCATATATTTACTGAACTATCTGCACCTTCGCAATAGGTTTGAGATAAAGTATCTCAATTTTTTTTGCAGTGCAAAGTCGAACAAATAAAATCACATCGGGTTCCATGGCACCCACAAGCGAACCTTTCACAATAGCATTCTCTATACACCATTTCTCGTACGAAGCATCATAAATAAAAGGGTTCTTCTATTTTCCTGTTAGATATCCCAATTTTTCTCGACCTGCAACAAAAGTTTCAACAACTTGGGACCAAAAAGAGTAATTTGTACCATTAAGTTTCACTCCATAAGGAATGATCATTGGTTCAAGTGCAAAATTTGAGGTTCTAGATGAGTCACTCAAGTTTGAAAAAGAAACGATAAAGATACAACTTGCAGTACTTTACTAACAATTAGTCAAAGTAACAAATAATAAATCGAAACTCTTTATTTATGTTTTTTTTTCAAGAACATAGAGAAAAGAAAAAAGGAAAACAATAGTAATAAAATATGAAAACACTCTGATACCAACTTAAAATGTGATGAAGAATGTATATTTCATTACAAACCTCTTGGAGGTATTTATAGGATTACAAAAGATAAGATAATATATTTTAATCCTTAAAATGTGATGTATTTTTTCGTAAGTACACCCTTCACAAATTTCATCATTTTTTGAAATGTAAGGAAAACCAACCACCATATTATTATCTTTTAATAATTTTAGACCTCTATAATTCAATTGATCATATCTCAAATGCCAAATATGAGCCATATCAACTTCCCTTTTGAATGAAACATTCTCACATTTTGGCATGATAAAGATAATATATTTTAATAATCCTTAAAATGTGATGTATTTTTTCTTTTATCAACAATCTCACATTCTTTGTTGTCAAAATGGAGAGTGTAGTTTTCTCTCATTGGTTGCCCAACACTTAAGGGATTTTGTGTTATACCAGGTACATAAAAAACATCATGAAAAAAATTTATTACCTTTTTTTGTAGCTACCGCAATCACTCCTTTTCCTCTATTTCTTGTCATGTGATGTCTGCATCCGCTATCCAAATACCAAATATCCGATGAGGGTGTTTCAACATTCGTGCAAAAAAATAATTGTGCTTCTTGTTTTTCTTTAGAATAATTAGCTTCACTTTTTTCTTTTTGAAACCAACAATCTCTTTGAGAATAATTAGGAATTTTGCATTTGGTGCATTTAAATCGACACTCCTTAGATTCATGACCAATTTTCTTGCAATAAAAACAATAAGTAGCGGAATTACATTGAGAATTTTTGTGTTGAAAACCTTCCCTCGATTGTGTTCTTTTCCTTGAGATTGAAAAAACCTTGTCCTTCTTGATGGTTTCCAAAAGAACTTCTTCTTTGAAAAATTTACTTCCTTTTCTTATTGTTTGGACACTATTTTTCTGAAATATTTAAATTGGACTGAAATGTTTGCTCCACTGGATTACTTTGATATCTACTGATTCTGCTTTCATGAGCTTCAGGAGAACTTATTAGTTCATAAACACAGAGAGAAGATAACTAATCTTTGGGTTCTTCAATTGCTGCTACAATATGATCAAAATTTTGCGGTAGACTTCGAAGAATTTTTTGAACGATGTTTTGTCTTTGATAATATCTCAAAGACTTTTAAGTTTGTTAATGAGTTCCATAACACGACATGGAAATTGTTAAAAAAATTTCACTCCATTGCCAAATTTTCGAATTCTTTCCACAATTATTGAAGCTTGACACTTTTTCAGAACCTTGAAATTGATTTACTAACCCCTTGTTGGATGTGTCGCAATGTTTTTGCATCCTTTTTAATTAAATCTTTCAATAGAGCTATTGTTTAATTTGTCTTCTTCTTCATAACCTTCATCAACTAATTCCCATAACTCTTGTGATATGTAAATTATCCTCATTTGATGCTCCAATAGTCATAGTGTTCTCTATCAAAAATTGGTACCGAATTAGGTGAAAGATTGAAGGTGGAATTTGAAGAAGATGTTGCCATGTCTTTATGAGATTGAAAAGGATAAAGGGGATAATTGGCTCTAGATACCAAACTTGTTGGGTTCAAGGAGGATTATGGATTTATATAATTTGAGAATGCTCTTTTAATTGCTAGATAACTTAATTTTGTACTGATTTCCTAACTTCTTATTTCTTGATTCAAACACATTACAAAACACCTCTATTTATAGTAGAAGATTTAGCCCACTAGCAAAGCCTAGAGACTTCGACATTGGAACTTACAAGCCAATCAATACATAGTACAAGCTTATCTCTAGTCATACTTCTCTAGACTTATCTACCTTGAAGATTACTGCAACTAATTAACTTTCATCTAGATTTTTCTAATACAGTTAGCAATTACAAATTACATATTTTAAACATGTTTGCCAATGATGTGGTCACCACGGTGATACTGCCGATCAATGCTTTCAAGTGGTGCCATTTGATCTTTGAGGAAGTTGTCAACTCAGGGTTGTCAAAAAAGTCCTTTAAGCATGATGTTTTCACTACCTCTGAACCATCAACTGATGCTCTAGCCGTCCGACTGACTCTTCTGAATGTATTTGTCTTTAGATATCCCTTTTGGTACGATTAAGGTGGTGCCTCTAATCATATGGCGTCCTCTTTTTGTATGTTTTCCTTACTCCTATATCATGCGTCTATTAATGTTAAAATAGATATTGATTCCCCTCTTTCCATTACCCATAAGTTAAACCTAACCCAACCTTTTATGTGCTTCATCTTCTTCTTTGGGGTTTTGTTATGATATAAAAAATGGCTTTGAATCATGTTTACTTATTCTGAGTAAGGTTTATCTTTGATTCACCCAAACCTTTTTCCTAGAAAAATAAAATAAAATCATTCGCATATCTTATTCAACCGTTTTTCTCTCCAGAATTTGGTTTTCTCCGAGAAAGGTAATATATTTATGTAAAAGTTTTGTATGTTCTCCTAACCTTTTCATGTATAACAACATATTTACGTTTTGTAATTTTCTGATTTACCCAGATTAGGTTTCATAGAAAAAGGAATCTCTTTTCTCAAAATTACTATTTTGGTGTAAATTGACTTCGCTTTCCGAGAGCTTTTTGAGGATCCAACAACATTTGGAAAGTCACTGTAGGGAATAATTTGTTGTTATACAGAATTCAGTCAGCGAGTTAATTTGTTTAGTAGTCAACAATAAATGTACAACCCTCGAGTTTCTTGTAGCATTTCTTCAATTTTGTATACAGTTTGATAGCTCTTCCAACATTTTCTAAACTCCGATAAAACCTAAGATATGTTTTTATAAGGTTACTTTTATCTCTAATTATTTAGGATTCCTCCTCGTTCTCTTGTCTATCTGGTAAGTATCCTTCTTATTTTATCTTACAACCTTTTTTTAATTTATTTATGTTATCATTATTTGTGTGTTTACGTTCCTAATAAATCTCTCCTTAATATAGTTTGTCATGTGTGTTTTTAGGTTATAATCCTTATGATAAGCGATTCAATTGCATTGGTTTTGTTGACTTGTTTTCGCCTCATACTCGACCCATATCGACTTCTTATTGTTAGGTTAATCCCACATTGGTTGTGGAAGGGGCAGGGGGTGTGTTAATAAGTGTACGAAAAGCCTTACCTGTTGAGCTAGCTTTTGGGGTGACAGAGGCCCAAGACCACAGTGAAAAGAGAGGAGGGTTTTTTGAGGAGAGAGAGAGTCCGAGCTGACGTCATCAGGCGATTCTCCCTCTCTCCTTTACTGTAACCCTAAAGCTTATCCATCTACTGGTATTAACTCATCGAAACCCTAACAAGATCAAACCTCCACCTTTAAGTTTCTTAAACCACCATTATTGGTGCATGCAATAACTGGATCAGATTACCCGAAACATCTATTGCAATCAACCTAGGTATATGGGATAATAAAGTGAATAATCTAGTCGTGATTAAGAGGTCAAGACAAATCAACTAAGATATACTCAGAGATAAGACAAACGGATCTGGACAGTTCTTGGGAAGAAGCAAAGGAAGAAGAACCGGCATAATCAGGTAGGTATCCCTAAATCTTCTTTAAATTACATCTGTCTTAATATTACTAGAGTAATTACCATGTGGCAGAACTAATCCACTTACCAAGAAGAACTACTCATTAGTACCCTCACGCATGCGCCGGTTTCTAAGGGTTCGAAGACGCTCGGCCTCCCCACTCTGATTATCCTTTTCGATCCTCCAAGTGGAGTTATTCTGGTAGGGTTCTTCGAGAAGAAGGTTTAGTCTTGGTTGTTCTTCAACACGTGGAAAACATTCACTTGGGGGTCAGTTATTGGACCATTCCCTAGACATGCAACTTAAGTTTCTCCCTTCATCTCGTCACCATATAAGAGTTCTTAAGTTCAGTAGCAGTTTTAAGAGACCTTCTGTGTTCATCCTCTGTTTTCTCTATCTTCTGCTAATGTCGACTAATCCCCAAGGCCACTGATGGGCCTAAAAGGTTACCCTAAATAGGTCTACACCCGCAAGTGCACGGGTGTCAAGTTGTAATAAATTCCGGTAAGACCGGTTCGTTCCTCAGAGACTAGTTAACCCTATTCTAAAATTAAGAAATAATAAGATTTTAAAATGATTTGGTTTTGGTTTTTAAAATAAAATAAATAAAATATTAAAATAAAATTACGGAAATGAAAATGAACTCAAATGGGGAGAGGAGTCTAGGGTTTAGGATTCCACCACATAAAATCACTTTTAGAAACAAATACTTAAAATGGTTAATTCTCTCTTTTTTTATAACTCAGAATTTCGGATAATGAGCTATCCTAATTCCGAGAGATGTTTTCGTTAAAACCGAATAAAACATAACGATGTAATCATTTTATTTTAAATAAATAAATCTCTAAACTATTATCTATCAATCGGTAAGTATGCATCATCAAAGGATTCAACCTAAGTA
>BEHA01003035.1:44020-118501 GCA_002897215.1 Eschscholzia californica subsp. californica | reverse complement strand
AAACCAAAACCCAAGTTGAAGTCCTCGTCGGACCAACGATCCAAGTGAAAAGTGGCTCATCAAGGCTCAAGCAACTTCTTTTTCAATCTTCAATGGAAATTTCAAGAGCAATTCTTCTCTCTACTTCAGCACGACCACAAATTTCTCTCTTCTACTTCTTCTTACTTAACTCAATCCTCCAAATTATCAAGTTCTGATTAAAACCCTCAAGACGAAACCCTAATCTCTTCCGATGTTTGGAATCTTAAAGAACAGCGTTCGAAGAACCGATGGAGTTACATCAAAACTGTATACCCAAATGGATTCTCTTCAAAACAAGTTTCCGATATCATCATCCAACTCAGAAACAACCCACGTCTTGCTCTCCGTTTCTTCACCTGGTCAGAGAAGAAATCTTTGATTCGATTGGTTGCAAAATTAAGAGGCGCAAATGAAGGATTTGCTATATATGAAGAAATTTTCAGTAGTGATGAAGGTGAAGGTAGGAAGCTAGGGCTAGGGTTTCTCCTAATGTGCAAACATTTAATACATTGATGCTGTGTTTTCATCAAAATGGAAAAACACGGTAGAGGAAATTTTGGCTGAGATGGAAAAATTAGAGATTTCCCCAAATTTGTGCAGTTAATGGCGGCATTTTATGATGAAGGAAATACATGTAAAGCAGTGAACTTGTGGGAAGAAATGAAAATGAAGCAGATTGAACCAGATTTCATACCTTATAATACCCTAATTAGAAGATTTTGTGATGAATGAGAGATTGAAAGAGCTGAAGAACTCTTTAGAGAGATGGAATTGGAAGAAGGTACTTGTGTTACTTATGAGATTTTGATCAAAGGGTACTGCAAAAATGGAGATTTAGATTCCACATTGCTTTTGTTCAAAGAAATGAGTAGGAAAGAACTCAAACCGGAGGCTTCTACAGTAGATGAAGGGATTAGAGGAGTGTGCAGTAAAAATCTTGTTTTTGAAGGATGGAAGTTCTTTAAAGATGTAATCAAAAGGAAGGATTTTTTTCCCAAGTGTGAAAAGCTACAAATTTTTGACAAATGGTTTATGTGAAGAGGGGAAGATGGATGAAGCTTTGATTCTTCAAGCTGAGATGATTGGTAAATGGTATGAACCTAGTTCAGAGATTTACAGTGATTTTGTTAATGGGTATAGTCAACTTGGGGATGAGGAAAAAGCAAGAAAATTGAGGAAGGAGATGGTTGAAATGGGTTTGCAGCTAGAGGAAAATTAGATGAACTCTTAATTCTACCTGGGAGCCATATCTTTAAGGTGTACTCTTTTGGACTCTGATCTTCCCCTTCTGGTATTTAAGGTCCCTCAATTTGAAGAAAGTCCTTTTATAGCTGCAGTTGTAGAATACCCTGCTGCTAATACCAGTGGTGAAAAAATCTGTATTTATAAGAACTCAGATTGAGTAATAATGGAATTGTAGGATTATAAGGTGTATCTTTATCGATGAAGACTAAAGTGTTGTTTCTTTTTTATGGTTCAACAGACCTCCGGCGAAGGGAAACCCCTTCACCGGAGTTTTTAGAGAGAGAGCGGAGAGATTTAAAAAAAAAATTAGAGAGAGAGAAGAGAGAGAATTTTTTTTATTTTTTTTTAGGTTTGAAGGTCGCCGGCCGGAAAATTTTCCGACCGGCGACCTTGCCGGAGAAGAGAGAGGTGAGTTGGAGAGAGAGAGGGGTGAGTTGTAGAGAGAGATGAGGTGGAGAGAGAGAGGGGTGAGGTGGAAATAACTTTTTTTAAATGTTTTAAATTTAGAATTAAGAAGGGTAGTAATGACATTTACTTGAAAATAGGGGGCCATATTTGAATTTACGAAAAAAAGGGGGCCATAAAGGAAGCTGGTCACAAAGTAGGGGGCCATATAGGAATTAACTCAAGAAAATAACTACCCAAACCGGACCTGATTTGCTGGCCAAAGGAGTAGATTGAGTGCATCGCGGGCTAAATGAAGAGGCTGCGACATAAGCATAGATCCACGGGATTTGAGAGGGTGTTTATCAGCCCTTGGATTCAGATGGCTTGACCGAGACCTACTGAAGTATCGTACACCCGCATCCACGCAAGCTGAGCCTTCGGCAATCCAAAAACTGTTCCCAAACCTGACCGTCAGTGTACCGAAATATTTATCATGGCCGTTGGATTGTCTGCCACGTGTTTTTAGTTGATTTGGTCAAATGATTTTGACACCAAAATTGACTTGCTCTATATTGCTCGTTCGGACTCCGTTTTGACTCTCGTTTTCGCCATTGGGTTCGTCTTAGACTCCACTTGTCATCCGAGTATCAAAATTTCCAGAACACTCAAATCTCCAAATGACCAAAATGCCCTCAAATGCGTCTTTCTCCCGTTTTTACTCGTTTTTCGCACCAAACTCCTTAGAAGACACCTGCATAAGAGAAACAAAGAATTCCTGAGAGTAACGGCTCGAAATGGACTAATTAGCCTAAGTTAAGAGATTCAGATGAGATATTTTCATGTCTCATCACCCACATAGAAGAGCTATCTCAATTGATGTCGATCCAACTAAGCCTATCTGACTATGGGAAACTTACCATCAACTACCCTAAGCCATCTGAAAATAAGCAACTTTCTGTTATCTCCACTGGTTTCCTGGCTCGTCTGTGCTGCCAATACGACTATGGTATTGGTTTCATCCGTAAGCATCTCTCTGCTCAGACAAGGTTCCTTAGAGAAAGTCGTATTACCCCCCTCATCCACTGGCCCTAACCATTTTTTTATTAAGCCGAGGAATCTCATTGCTCTAAATGAGATTAACCAAGGTAGACCATGGATTATTAGGGGTTATCTCGTGGTTATGCAAGAAGTTGACTTCCCCTTGCATGGTGAGGTCCCTGCTCTAATGCAGGAACCAATGTGGTTTAGTTTCTCTGGATTTCCATCATCGATTCAGAATCGTCATGATCTAGAAATCATCTTTTCTTGTATGGGGTTCATCATGCAGATTCAACCTAGGAATTTCAGTACAGTTACGAACACAACCATTAGAATTCAATTCATGTATGATGTTCGAACTCCACTGCTAGCTACTCTGAACTCGATTTTCACGGATGGAGGTAAGCCTGTCAACTTTAGCTATCTTAAGTTTCCTAAGGCCATCTGCCATAAGTGTAGAGTAGTGGAACACCCAATCAATCCATGTATCAAACCTCCTGTCCATTTAGATAGTGTCCCAATGGAGGTAAACTTTGTTGCCCATGGTCCAGCAGAGAATTGGGCCCTCACTGTGGTCCCTTCGTCTATTGCTCCTTCCAACCCTATCCCACCCCACGAAATATTTCATCAAAAAGGGAAGAGGAAGGACTTAGACAAGCTGATAGAAGTTAAAATAGAAGAAGATGTTCGCCATCAGCACAGGAGCAAGAAGTTTAAGGATCACAGCTTGGGTCGTAGTTCATCCTTTTGGGGTAATCATCATGGGTGGTTTTCGGGTAATTCCTCAGGTTCTTCTTCTTTTACGGGTTATGGTCTTTCGAGCTGGTACACTCCCCCACCTGAATTTGTTGACAGCCAGGAAGAGCGTCGGAGACACATCTTTGCTGACTCACTCTTAGTCTCTGAGAGGCAACCGATGGAAAACAGAAGTGATGGGGAAAATGAGTAGTTCTGTTTTTTGGTTTAGTTATTAGTCTGTTTGAATTTAATTTTGTTTAGTAATAGTATAGTAGAAGTGGTAATTGATGCACCCGAAAAGGTTGCACACCCAAGCGGAGGTATCAAGTAGTAATCCGGCAAAAGCCGGGATCGATCCAAGGATCGGAAGGTAGTTTGGATATCGAAGGGTCTTATCCCTCGGTTTAGATGTCAAATACTAACTTAGGCTAAAAAGGAAATGAACAAAGATAAATGGGGGGTTTAAAGATTGGTTAATAAGAAATAAAGAAAACAAATAAAACTACTAAACAATCAAAGTAAAACGGGCGAGAGAGATTCGAGAGAAGAGTCGGAGGAACAAGAGTCGGGAGACGGTAAGAGTTGATTCGGGCAACAAATAAGTGAGAGAGGTGTCGAAGTCCGGGAATCCATAATGATAAACCTACGACTATGTGTAGTCCGATTTAATGTGTCGAAGTACAATCGATGTTCGACTCCTAAAGTAGATGTCTCTAAGTACTACATATATCCGGAGATCATACTTAGTCAAACAAACGTCTAAATCGGTTAATCCCGGGTCATCGAAAGTGTCGTCTAGTCGCCTAACTATGTGAAGTGCATGACAAAACACATGAACTTATAACTTAGACTACGATCGATATCGAATACTTCGTTTCGTCTATTAACTATGCGAAATGCTTGACAAGCCACATGAAAATACGATCAAAACGATAATCGAAATAAATGAACATCAATTTATAATCAAAACATCAAATCATATTAAACATAATCACGAATTCATCACATTTCATCCCATATAATCGACACACTAAAGTTAGCTAAACATGGTGATTGAATAAGAAATGGAAAGGAAATGATGAGAGAATCCCCCTTTTTCGATGTGGTTCGAGGCTAAGATCGTCGGAAAATATGAGTCTTTAAGGTGCAGCCGATCTCCTCTTAGCAAATTCCGGGTTCCCCATAGCGACCACCATCATCTTCTCCATTTATCACAAACCTCCATTAAAGCTAAACCCTAGCTTTCTCTCTCTACCAATTTCTAACTCAAAATCAAATCAAACCACATGAGAAGCTAGCCAAGGATGAGGGGAACAAAAGCCCTAAGTTTTCCGGCCAAGAAAGTGGCCGGAACCCTAGAAATCCGGCAAGACAACTTCCGGCCAAGAAAGTGGAAGGTCCGGCCAGCAGCTCCCATGGAAGCTTCCCGTGCCCGCAGCCGCATCCAGTCCGTGCGTCCCATGCTTGCAGTCGCGTCCGTGAAGGCGTCCCGAGCTATAGATGCGTCCCTAGTGCCGGATCTCGAGCTGCTCATCCCGTGGACGCGTCCTTCATAGTTGCTGCTGTGTGCTGTTGCTACCGGTCTGCTGCTGGTCCCGTGGAAGCTTCCCGTGCCGGCTTGCTCATGCTCCTGCCGTGCTGCAGCTCCAGCCCGAGCCGGCCAAGCTTTGGCCGGCCTTAGTGATGGCCAGCCGAGCTTGGCCGGCACCTCCTTCTCCTTCCTCTCTTGTTGTCTCTCTCAAGCTCTTAACCCTTCAAACTCCCACTCAAGAACACCAAAAACCCTAAGTTGTAGCCTCCTTCCCTCCCAAACTTGTGTATTCTCTCTCAATGTTGTATTGTTAGAAAAATGAAGAAGGAAGAAGATGAATAGTGTATTTGACTCAAACCCTAGACTTAGTCAACCTTGACTTTGACTCAAACTTGAGTCCATTGGGTGCCTCCAAAATCTCTTCCTTCTTTCATCTTCTTTGGGCTTGGGTTTTAGACTTCACTTGGAAATCAAGAGGGTGCCTTCTAGAATTATAACCAAAGGAGGGTGCCTTCATAGAATCCTTGTTTCAAGACCGAACCTCGGCTTCTTTCCTTCACAACTTCTCCGTCCGAACTCCGAATCGACTTCCGTTTTCACCGTCGGAATCATCATTGACTTAACTTGTTGTTTGACTTCTGATTTTGACCAAAATGACCAAAATACCCCTGGTGCTCTTTTCTTCCCTTTTGCCGCATAAGATGAAAATGTGATAATTCGCTCTCTTTATTCCGAATTACACGCCAAACCCCAACTAAACTACCTAGCAATAAAAACACATAAATAATTAGAAATAAAACTCGAAAAGAACTAACTAATCAAAGTTAAGTGACCTAAATGTGGCATTTTCACGCCACATCAGTAATCTCATCTTGAATTTTGTTTTTAGACCTGTAGTATCATGAGATAATAGAGGTCGTGCTTAGACAGTAGTCGGTTGAATGTTTTAATTCAGTTTTATTTTCTGTCTTTATGATTATTAGATGTTAGTAAGTAAGACTTTGATGATCTTTGGTGAATGTTAATCTTCGTTTGTGTTAATCATTGTTCTAATTTCTATATTGTCTGTATTAGTTTGAGCTTAATTTCTTTAGTTTTAATTACTCCCTCTAATCCCTGTGTGTTCTCTTTCTGAGGAAGAATAGAAGATAGTCTTACTACTTAGACCCTTCTTGTTCCTTTCGTGGTGGGGATTAGGTCTTTCTCTGTTCTCTGGAAAGAACAATAAAAACCCTAGATTTCCCCTCTAGGCTTCTGTTTATACCATCTTTCTCTTAATCGTTTTTTTAGCTTCTTCCTTTGGGTGCCCTTAGCTACGAGGAACTGTCCCCTTAGAGCCCAGGTGATTGCAGGTTAACTTAGTTTATTAGGCCCACCTTCTTCTTAGACAGGCGCCTTTAGCATTAGCTTAGGCGTTTTTTTTTTTTAGGGGTCCCTTTATAGCTCCTTTGGATTCTCTGGGCTGGTAGTAAAAGGGACTCCTACCCATTCCGAGTGAGTAGCCTGAGTGAGTAGCTTTGAGTTATCCTTTTCACCCTTAGGGTAGATCTTTAGTGGCCATGGCTCAGAACAAGGGGCCCTCCATCCTTAGTTGGAATGTGAGAGGCATCTCGTCCTTTAAAACTAGAAAACACCTAATGAGCCTTATTAATAAATATAACCCTGATATATTTTTTTTAGCCGAAACTAAAACTAAATTGTACAACATAAATAAATATATTAAGATCAACAAACATTATGACCATCACTTTGTGGAGTGTATTAAAAAATCCGGGGGACTAGTAATGTATTGGAAGCATAATCTAAATATTAAGATCCTATACTCGGATAATAATATGATTCACGTGGATAACTATAACACCATTAACAATTCACATCATATTATAACTGGCTTTTATGGTTGTCCTTACCACAAAAATAAACTGAAACCTTGGAAAATGTTAGATGCCCTGAAAGTGAACAATGGGATCCTTGGATAGTCATAGGTGACCTTAATATCATTCTTGATAATCAGGACAAAGTAGGAGGTACTGATATTTCGAACTCCCATACTCCCAAAGTTATGTCTTACATTAATCACCTTCAATTACTTGATATGGGTTTCAAGGGCAACCCATACACGTGGAATAATAGACAATTCGGCGATAATCTTATTCAGGAGAGACTAGATAGAGCCTTAGCTAATCTCCCCTGGCTTCAACATAATAAGCTTTCTAGTATTTCCCACCTGGATTCGGTAGGTTCTGACCACCTACCGATCCTTCTGTCAGATACAGAGACTGTTCATTACAAACCCAAACCTTTTAAATTTCTTCGTACTTGGATGTCTCACCCTGATTGTTATGATTTTATCTCGACTAAATGGACTCATAATAGGAATATTCAAGTAAACCTTAAAACCTCAGTAGACACTTAACAAAATGGAACAAAATGGTATTTGGTAACATTGAGAACAACATCAAAGATATCATTAGCAAGCTTAACAATACTACTAATAGAAATGAATACAATCTGTTAAATATTCAGCTGGAAGAATGGTACAGATACCAAGAAATTTTATGGAAAGAAAAATCGAGGAACAATTTCCTGACAGTTGGAGACAAAAACACCAAATTCTTTCACTCTCAGGCCATTCAGCGTAATAGGACCAATAAAATTATAGCAATTAAAAATATCAACGGAGAGTGGCAAGAGGATTTGGAGGAAATTCAATCTGTCTTCACATCGCACCTGTATTGTAATAGAACTCTTATTTCGTGTTAATATGATATAACTATTTCAACAAAAAAAAAAAAAAAAGGCCCAAGACCACCCAACACTTATTTACCTCTAACCGTGGTGGAATCATACCTTAATTGAGTTCTTCTCATTCGGTGGCTTCTATTCTGCCACATATGTCTTTTGTAGCCCCCTTCTCGGTTTAACCATCACCCATCATAGATTCCTCTACTTCACTGTCTCCCGTTAAGGAGGGACCTGCTACTCCCATGGCTACCCCACCTAGTCCAACGACTCATCACTCTTATCTTACCTTTCCATGCAGGTTCTCTTCGTATGGTTCTGTAAGGTTCAGATACCGGTTCATTGCCAACTAGCTCGGTGTCCTCATGTTCCATAAGTGGTTTTCTACAGTGTATTCCTTGAGGCTTTCGAGATCTTGGGAATCTCTATAATGAGACTGCTCCGTCTTAGCAGTCCTCTCAACTTAAACAAGCTCCGTCTCGTTATTCGTTACCTATACGTGATGTAAATATACGCTTCTGGTTATGCTTTCTACGTAGCATTATCGCTTGTTAGGGAAATTAAGGGGCTATGAGCTTGCTTATCAGTCTCCTCATTGGGAAAAACCTGTGGAGGAAAAAATTGATGCCCTCTGCAGGTAAGGTACTTGGACTTTGGTTCTTCATTTTGCCTATGTGAATGTGGTTCTAAGTTGGTGCATCATACCAAATTGAACCCTGATGATGTTGGAGATTTTCATAAGTTAACGGACATGACCCTTTGACTAAGGGATGCACATGGCGTAGCCACATAATTGAACGGGCACATCCCAATCAAAATAGGATTTATCCATCCACATGGCATCTCCTATATTCTTATAAACGATTATCATCCTCCACACCTGAAAACAACAGAAAAGGCACCAAATAAATTCTCTCTCTAAATCTCTCTTTTGCATTTTCCACTTTCATAATCAAGGGTGATGGTGTATTCTTGGGTATTTCATTATGCAAATTTTTTGGTGAATTCGAAGTCGGTAATTTTTTGGCATTATCAGTTAGTTAATTCTCAGAGTGTTCTTGATCTTGGTCAAAGCGTGCATACTTTGAACCTAGTTGTCAAAGACTTCATCGTAGCGGAAGGCATAATTTCATACCCGTTGTGTACTCGTGGTTTTACCAGAAGGGGGCGAGTTACTGTCTAAAAGAATCGATATTATCGAGCTTTGAAGAAGAAGGTTTGTACATGATAATCTGGTTTAATTTTACAAAAATATTGATATTGAACCGCTTGGGTGGAGCTTGAATCAATAATGGTTTTAGTATCAAAATAGAGAGAGAAATAAAGGGGTGTGGGTGGAGCAAAACAGTTTCAGTTTTCTAAACCCAACTCTTGGTGTTTTTAAGGGTTAGGATGTATTGATAAAAAAGCAACTTGTGAGGAAGAGAATGATTTCAGACATGAGGCCGCAAAAGAAAACAGTACTTGTGGTCCTAATTTACATTTCTCCTTTTATTTTGGTCTACCATATTGGTGTATACCATACAAGGACATAACCCGTGCTCGGTGTGCAGAAAATTCTAATCTCAACTTTAACGGACAATTTTGGGAGGTGTAATCTTAACCACTGAAGATAATTTAGAAGATATAATCTTAGTTGTTGGAGTTAAGTTTGAAAAGATGTAATCTCAGTTATTGGAGATAGGTTTGGGTGGTATAATATTAGCCATCCAAGAAGAGAGTATATTCTTAAAAAGATACCTTCCTTTAACTGATATATGACTAATTACACCCCAAAATCTAACTTAGTTGATCTCCAAAAGAAAATGATACAACACAAACACGTTCAAATCCTCTTAAAAACAACAATTTGCATGGAGAAGTAATTAAGAGAAAGAAAACGAGAAATCTCTTATTTTTACCAAACTAACATAACCAACCCAAACTGACAGGTTTACAACTAAAAAACACGAGGAACACAATTAACAACAACAACAACATTACTAAAGCGGACACTAAGTTTATTAATAGGAACTCGATGGAACCATTAACCTATCCATCAGTAGGTTGGATGAAGGGTTATCAACCATTCCAATAGTTAATTAGTTACGGCGAACAATTCGAGCTTCGAGTGGGGTCTTCATGAAAAGAACAAACCCTAATTCATCACTCATATCAGGAAGAACACCATTAACAGCACAAGACCATTTAAATGCATAGGCAAGATTAGCAAGTGCAAAACCAAACTGGAGTTTTCCCACCTCCATTCCTCCACAAATTCTCATACCTGCACTGAATGGCAAATATGATTGCTCCATGGCTTTTGCTTTAGCACCTTGATAACTTTTCAAGAATCTCTCAGGCATAAATTTGTATGGATCATTAAATACATTCTCGTTATGGTGTAAAGCATGAAGATTAACCATGACCTTAGTACCCTTCTCAACTTTCTTACCCATCAATGTAGTGTCCCTACTAGCTTTATGAGGAATTGCTAATGGTGCAATTGGTTTCATCCTCATTGTCTCTTTAGTCACAGCTTGTAAGTACTGCAACTTGTTAATATCTTCAACTTTCAAGATCTTTCGGTCGTTCTGTTTTGCGAAATTATCGAGTTCTTGATAAAGTGTCTCTTGAACATTGGGTTCTCTAACTAAATATGCAAGTGCCCATGCTGTAGTTGAAGAAGTACTATCCACACCCAAAAGATAAACTTCGAATATTGAAAAAATAATGAGTTCTTCGTCATAGTTTTGCGATTGAAGAAAATGTAAGTAGCTATTAGTAGGAGGATTTAGTGAAAGAAATGGACGCATGAGGTGTGTAACTATTTGTTTTGTTTTTGCAGCATGATTAACAGCTTTTTTATGGTTTGGTAAATACCTAGCATAGTAGAAAGCTTCTGCGAGTTGGGCATAACCACTCATTCGTATCAACTCGTCAATAGTATGATGTAGTTTTTCTACGTACGTATCTTCATCGAAATCTTGACCAAAAATTAATCGACTTATTAATCTAATGGTAGCTTTCTTCAAATGATCAAGTGGTTGAACAATTCCATTGTTGTTTTTTGCTTCGTTTTCAAGATTCTGAATCATTTTCGTTATATCTTTTTCTTGGAATTGAAATTGAGCTGCAAGATTGTGAGGTGATAAAGCTACATTTTGAAGACCTTTTCTAAGATTACTCCAATGAGGACCAGAATCACAAGTTGCAATTGTTCTAAAATTTGCAGCATTATACTTTATAATTTCTGGTAGTTCTCGAGCTGAGTAGTCTGACGATTTGTTAACAAGAACTTCCCAAGCTCGTTCAATATCGGAAACAATGATAACTGGTCTCCAACTCCCAATCCAAATTGTCATAACACCACCATAAACTTTGGCAAGGTTATGTAAGATAACTTGAAGTGCCTTAGTTCCACCTAGAAGATGCATATTTCCAATGATAGGTAAGGTTTTCGGGCCATTAGGCCACTCCGTGTTCGACGTTTTTCTTGTAACGAACAAGAAGATGGAAATGAGTAGAGTTGTAAACGTAGCAGTGAGAACCCATGGGTTATTCATCATCAAGAACTTCATCTCCTCCATTTCTGTTTCTCTTTATATGAGCAAGTGATTAGAGATTGTATGCTTTACTTAAGGTAGTCTCCCTTCAATTTATACTTGTAAAATAGCACTTGGTTTAAACATGTAATCTGGTAGTACTCTTGCATGTAGGCCCCTGACCACAACATTATTACTCCCACCAAGTCACGAGCCAATTGAAAATTTGTCCAGTTGTCCTTGGACTTGGTGCTCATTTGAGGAAGATAAACTGAATATATAGACCAAAATGTTTATCAAGTTTTAAAATAATCCTTGATTACCAAATACTAAATAACATCTATTTTTTGTTATAATCCGTGGTACAAGTGAAACTATCAGTCTTGCAAGAGAAAAATTGAAATAGCCAAAGAACAATAGGGATAAAAAAAAAGGTAGCTTTATAGGCTACGAGAATATGATTAAATGAGTTTAGAAACTTCAAAACTCTCCTTTCCCTTTGTGTAAGCCGGTTGGGAGAGTGCCTTTAGGCACCGTCATTGTATCCCCTCACAACTGGAAGGAGGGGAAGAAATTTGACTCAAGCCCGACCTGGACAGTAAGCGATTGATGATGTCTAAAAGTGGTTTTTAGGTAATCACTCTGAGGATCAAGAATCAACAAACAAAGCGATTGATGATCTTCTTAAAGATCTCAAACGGTTAAAGATCTTAAGTGTTTAAGCAATAAGTTAGGGCTTCAAGAGTCTCAAAGGAGGAAATATCTCCTAGAAGACTTATCACCTCGGCAGGATATCTACGAAATATCATGCAACAAAGGAACTTCTATTTATCCTAGATACGAGATAAACCAAAAGAGAAACCCTAACTAAGAACAATAGGAAACTTCCCCAAACGGTGGATCATAACCGTCTCATCTACACCGTCTACAATGGTCGTCTAATTCAGCCTATAAAAGGGCCCCCCATCGTCTTCCACAAGACATGATCGCTGCCACTGAGTAATCACAACTCGCCCCCAAAAAGTTCAATCAGTATTCAATCTTTTATTGCAAAAAGGAATCTGATTGTATTTAGCGACAGAGCAGTTTCCCCGCAGGTTTCTAAGGAACAAGGAGCCCGGAGCAAGGACCAGGAATCTCAATCAACCTAACGGAATATCTTTTCATAACGGACGCTGTCATGCATCAAGGATTTCTTGACTGATTAACGGAAAACCATTTTTCGACGTCAGCAATCGGCACTAGATGGAGGGCAAAACTCCAGCAATATCATCAATTCGGTAACTCGAATATTTAATTTAATCTAAAGCTAACCACTTTCGTCCCTTCTTGCAACCATGTCTTCGGAGGACCACACTCGAAGGATCTCAGGACAGATATCCTTCTTCGGAAGAACTCATGGCTGAAATTGAGCAACTCAAGGCTGATCAATTATGGAAAGAGGAAGAGATGCGGCAGCTCTGACAAAACCTCCGTAAAGCTGAAGAGTCGATGATGGAAGAAATAAGATGTCGGGCACGCAAGCTTTTTTCCTCTCCAGTCGACGCTCTTTCATCAAGGCGGGATGTTGGTCGCCCAAGCGCTCTTGACCTGTTATTCTTGGAAAGTCAGTTGGATGAAGCCGGAGTACTGAACCCAAAACTACCATATGTCCCAACGCCTCCACACATTGGCCCAGTAGACATGAATGACCCAACCATTAACGATATACTCGTACATCAGGTAGCGGAACTAACCAAGATATGCGAGAAAAGTGGGCCTTTAGCGAACGCAGTAATAAACCTCTGACCTCTTAGCAAGGAGATATTGGAAGCTGAGAAACCCAAAAACTTCAAGTGCCCCAATCTCGAGCACTACCATGGCGTGGAGGATCCAACCGTATTTATCAAAAACTATGTCTCGATAATGAGCCTCTGCACGCTTGGCCAGAACATGCGGTCTGTAGTCTTTGCTACAGTACTGAAAGGACCAGCTCAGGCATGGTACCAGGCCTTGGAGGCTGGCTCGATAAAATCTTTTGATGAATTACCGCAGGCATTCTGCAACGCTTTCCAGGGCAACAACTCCATCAGAAGGAAAATCGAAGACTTGTTCAACATCGTTCTGGGGAAGAACGAGTCCCTAGCAAATTATTGGCAAAGGTTCTGGAACCTTATGGTCTAAGTTCCTGACCTCGAGCAAGTGATCGCTCTCGTCACCTTGAAAAGATGCCTCAGGCAGGACGATATCGTGCGAGAAATCTCAAGCAATGAACCTAATACCCTCAGAGAATTCGTGGAGAAGGTCCAAAAATTCATATGGAAAGAAGAAAACTATCAGAGAATGAAAGAAGTGGCTAACATACCATACGAAGTCGAGCCTCCTACGAGGAAAGAATGGGAAGAGGTCAGCCCCATCAGGGAACGAGATCGGAGCAGGCGTGGAAGGCCTGATTTTAATACTTTCACCCCTCTAAGAAGGGGAAGGGAAGAAATCTTACAAATCCTTGTCAAGAAGGATAAAGTACAGTTACCTAAACTCAACGACAATAGGGAGGAGTTCGGTCCCAGAGACACATCATCTTGGTGCGACTTTGACAAAGGGTATGGCCACACGTCTACGACTGTCAACATATCAAAAACCTAATAGAAGAACTCGTAAGGAAGGGGGAACTCGATTAATACATCAAACGGGAGCAACAACTTTACGATTACAAAAACAAGAGACCCTTCGGCAAAGGGGGGTCGGGTCAGGGCTGCGTACCAACACCCATTCTACCTTTGCCAGGAAAATCAACAAATGACCCGAGGAAAACACGAGGGTAATAGGCAATATCATCACCATAGGTGGAGGTCCTGCCCTTACAGGGAACACTAAACGCGAGCAGCGGATATACGCTAACGAAGCAAAAGTGTCGCCAGTCCCGTTTGTGAATCCCGTTGTGCAGGCGCCGCCCATAATATTCACAGATGACGACCTGATAGGGGTAATCACCCTACATACAAACCCACTGGTGATAACGACCGTCATACCCAACTAGAATGTCGGACGAATCTTGGTCGATACAGGCGACTCAGCCGAAGTCATGAGCAGAACATGCTTCTAGAAACTCGGGGTAAGTTTTCAATACCTTAATCCTTATAAATCTTCCCTGACAGGATTCAGCGACAACCACGTCAAAACCGATGGGATCATATCGTTGCCCATGTCAATCGGATACAGAGAAGCGAACAAGGTCACGATGCTAAACTTCACTATAGTTGAAAAATTGCACGCTTGCAACGTCATTCTGGGAAGAAACCTCCTAAGAGAATCCAGGGTTATTGTCTTCATAAACCACCTATGATGAAATTCCCGATCCCGGAAATGAACCTAGTGGGGACAGTTCGGGGAAACCAGGAGATAGCCCGGGAGTACTACTTAATCTCGATCCGAAGCTGCAAGAAAAAATCAATGTCCTAAGGACACAAATGAGCAAACATGCCTGGAGAAACACACTAGACCGCAATCAAGAATATCGTGAAGTACCTGAGAAGGACTAAAATTAGAGTCTGGTATATGACGGGGAACAGAAATTGGTTGTTCAAGGCCATGTGGATGAAAGCTTCTAAACATACAGAGACGATTTTCGATCTCAAACGGGTTACTTATTTTTTCCGACCAGACGAGCAGTGAGCTGGAAAAGACTAAATAGAGCACCATAGCAAACTTTACAATAGAAGCAAAATACTTAGCCGCTTCAGAAGCAACAAAAAAGGGAGTTTGGATCAAGAAGTTCATCAAAGATCTCGGTGTTGTGCTTGGCGTAGATGAAGGAATAACCCTTTATTGTATCAACAATGGAGCAATTCTCCAAGTCAAGGAACCAAGAGCACATCGGAAATCCAAGAACATCCAAATGAAATATCAAGTGATTAGGGAAATCATATAAAGAAATGATGTGGTTATTTGCAAAGTACACAAGAACGACAACTTGACAGACCTGTTATTTTGACCACTACCTCAGCCCAAACATGAGACTCATACCAAGGGCATCAGTATAAAGCACATTAGGGAATGACTTTAAAATGTATTTTTAATACGTAAAAGAGTTTATGTACTTGATTACCTACATTTTGGTATGTGAAATAAAATTGTTAGCTCATTGTTAAAATTTTGGCTTAGTATTTAAACGACAATCTAAGATATCAGGAGATTCCACATACGCTTGTCAGATAAGCATCTAGTGGATGAAACCCTATTGAATGAACTTGGAACCGCTTCGTTATCCAGTCTCTTATCCATGTCATCAAAATGAACAATGATGACTTATGATTAATTCATTTGACTCATAGCGTTGTTTCATGGGGTTATAGAAATAAGAGTTTTCAAGTCAACTACGTGGGTATATGATAAAAAAAAATACACTAGATAACCCAACATGAGAGTATGGGTATATGATAAAAAAAATACACTAGATAACCCAACATGAGAGTATTTCAAAAGGGATTGAACGAATGTCCCGATGACAAAATTAAAGAGATTCCTAAGAACATGAGTGTTCCACTCATCTTATCTAAGGAATGTCAAACTTTGGTTTCGTTAAATGCCACGCCGTAAAGGAGGTTATGAAGGTGGACACTGGGTCACACATGATAAACATGAACATGGATGGTAGTACAAAAATGTATTATATCGTCCTAATTAAGTTAGGATTAGTATCCCCAGGCCACTTGAAGAGTATCAGCTGAAAATGGATGGCCACGCTCAAATAAATTAATCATTTGGATATTAGTTTAACTCGAGATCTTGAAAGTCCGAAAGTGATGATGTATCAAATGTGATGCGAAGTGACATGGGAATCGAGCATTGCACTTGTTCTAGGACAAGTGGGAGATTGAAGGAAATGTCCTCCGATCAAGATGACAATGCGTGTAAGTTGTCGGATAGGACAAATGGCGATGAAGAACATCAAGTATGGTCGTTTAGGGATCGTAACGTTTAGCTGGAAACCAACTACGATCGGCGGACTACTTAAGCGATTCGCAACTAATTACGACTGGATCCTACAATGGGTTACACCAAAGGGTGTCGATTCGATCTGAAAATAAGACTAGAGGGATAAGGCTTATGAAGTATGGATTAGATCCATAAACACAACCAAAGAGATCTGGCCAAATGCAAGACAAAGATAACAAAGGTCAGGCCAAGTGCCCAAACCAAAAGGAATGGTCGGGCATAAGGCCAAGCCTATTGGAGGGCCGGCCATATTAATGGGGCGACCTGACCCGTCCTATCCCATTAAGACGTACTTGGATGCCACAATTATGGTTATCCTATGTTGGAAGTGACTCGAATATGGGTTAATATCGAACCCGGTTTACGACCCGCCAACCCGCTTAGGTTTCGGCGCCGAATTTTGGACACGTTATTGGACCTGATTACCGAGACATGCTGGTATGAGAAGCACGACTGTGAGCCAGAGCTAGAATCCAAGACAGAGCAGGAATGCGGAGTAACGCTTGTGGCAGTTATTAGTATTAGCGTATCCATGTATAATGTCAGTTGTAGAGAAACAGTTGGTGAGGCGGTGGGATTAGAGTTTAGTGGCTATATAAACTAAACCCTAAGGAGATAGAAGTAGCACAATCTCACGAAATCTCTTGTGTAACTTGTTGGCTTATCATAGTGGAAATCATCGCGTCGTTGTCGCCGTGAAGTTGGTCTCACCAACCGAACCACGTAAATCTCTGTGTTCTGTTCTTGATTGTTCTTTATTTTCCATTACTTCTGCTTGGGTTGCTTGTATTGATCACATTAAACCCCAATTGGCATAACATTCGAGATGGGGCAAACATTCTGTTTGGGATTCCTAATCTAAGTTGGACTTAGAAACCTGTTTGTGGTCAATATTGAATAATGATCCGAATAGGATTCAGACTTCAAGAGTTCTATATAAGAACCTTAATAGAACATAAACAGGTATGGATGCTTCTCAAAAGGATTTCTATCTCTGCCACATCAAGCAGAGAGAGGGGGAGAAAAAAATCCCAAGTTATCTATCTAGTTTGAAAGTAGAATTAGTTTTTCACTTAACTACTTATTGGAGTTTTAGCTAACTCAGTGAGTGGGAGATTAAGTCGATCGATTAGGTGTCTCAGGTGGAGGAGTTGTGAATTGGAGATCTTTGGGAAAAGGCGATTAGTTTAGTCTGAGGGAAGCGATATAAGGTATATCTAGAACTTTCTAGTTCTTTATTAGTTCATGCATGAGATCCTGGAAACCTAAAGTTAGACTTACTAGACGTCTGAGATTCTGATTAGATCATTAGGAGGCCACATATCCTAACATCTCCACCACCAATATCGTCGAAACAAGTTGGGCAAACACAGAGGTTAGCACGGTTTCCTTGAGTGGACCTTCATTGGGGAAAAACCTTCCAGAGTAATTAAAAGCGAATAACTCAGAACGGAAGAAGGTTTCTCGTGAAAATATTGTGAGATCTAGAAACTTACTTATATCATAAATGCAAGAGAAAGAGTTCAAGACGGACTTTAAAATAAATTTTTAACGTTTCAAAAACAGGTGAAATATGCATGCCACCCCGTAAATTGAAGAGTGTCTCTAATTTGATGTTGGCAGTAGGGATCTAAAAGGAAGGATTAGTACTTTTGACAAATAAAGATGAAGTGTGTATCAAAACGCTTGATCAATAAGTGGACGGTTAGATAATAACAGATCATGGAATCAAAAAGAGAATTAATAATTTCCAAAAATAAAGGTTGAAACGCTCGAACATTTATACCTTTAAAGTACATTTTGATGCAGCTTTTGAAAAATCGTTCTTTCCACAAAGACGATCTAATAGGGTTAGGCTTATAACCCTAGCTTAGTTATGTCTTTGAGACTAGGAATTCATTTAAAATAAATGTTCATCTAAATAAATAAAAACACAATAATTTTTTATACTCCACAATCTTGTTCTTTTCGATTAAGGAGTGGTTGGACTCGTGATGATCTAAATATTGGTCATCAGTTGACCGAGTCAATAAATCAAACAAAGACAAAAAATCAACAAGTCAACCATTGTCTCCAGGGTGGTGAATTGAAAAGAGTTTACCCACCAAATCCTAGAAGTGAGGGGTTTGCTGATGTCGAAAAATGATCTTTCGTCTATCAGATAAAGAATCGAGAATTGATACATGACAGCGTCTATTATGAATGGATATTCCATCTGTGTGATTGATACTCCTTCCTCCGGATCCTGCTCCTTGCTCTTTACTCCTTAGACACCTAGGGGGAAAACCTGTAAAGGGTTTGGATACCACTCCGACGCTCAAGACAGTCATATGCTCTTTGTAGTTGAAAGATTGAGTATTGAGTGATCCCTAGGGAACGATTGAGTTTTATGACTTACTCAACTTACCTTGAAGAAGGTGATGTGATGCCTTTTTATAGGCCGATTTGTACCGACTATGATAGATGGTGTAGATGAGGTGGTTGTGTTCCACTGTTTAGGAATTAGACTATTCTTCGTAGTTAGGGTTCCCTTATGGTTCATCTATTATCTAGGATAATCAAAAGTTCCTATGTTTAAGGATAGTTCGTAAATATCTTGCCGAGTTGATAGATATTCTAAGAGATGTTTCCTCCATTGAGACTCCTGAAGCCCAAGTTGCTTTTATAGTTAGGATCTTTAGCCGACTGAGATCTTTTAGGAAGATTTGGGATTAAGTCGGTAAACGTCTGGATAATTGATATTCCTTCCTCCGGCTCCTGCTCATTGCTCCTTCCTCCTTAGAAACTCGGGAGAAAACCTACAAAGGGTTCAGAAATTGCTCTAACGCTCAAGACAGTCAGATTGCTCTTTGCAGTTAAAAGATTGAGTATCAAGAGATCCATGGCGAACGATTGAGTTTTTGTGACTTACTCACCTTACCTTAAAGAAGGTGATGTGAAGCCATTTTAGAGGTTGATTTAGACCGACTGTGATAAACAATGTAGATGAGGTGATTGTGATGACCCACTGTTTATGAATTAGACTGTTGTTCCTAGTTAGGGTTTCCGTTTTGGTTTATATCGCATCTAAGATAATTAGAATTTCCCATGTTCAACGATACTTCCTAGATATCCTGACGAGTTGATATTCTAGGAGATGTTTCCTCCTTTGAGACTCTTGAAGCTTAAGTTGCTTAAACACTTAGGATCTTTAGCCGAGATCTTTTAGGAAGATTCAGAATTAAGTCGTCGGTAAGCTTGTGGCACGCTTCTGCCTTCCCAATTTAGGGCGTAAGGGATCGACCTTGCTTACGTGGACGTCCTTACTCTTTTTGAAAATCCCAAGGCAGTCCTATTGTGTTTTACGCAAAACAGGGTTGGAGCTCCTTTGTTGATCTTTGCCGACCTCCCAGTTCTGCGCTTAGGTGGCAGATCTTTGCGGGTCCAGCAATGCTGTTGCCTTAGGCCTGGTTGACCCCATGGACTTCTGGTTTATTCTTGACTTATTGACGTTAGTCAACGGTTGAAAATTTTGTGCATCATCATGAGTCTCGCCACTTCTTAGTCGAAAGTAGAGAAACTAAGCAGTAGAAGTACTCTAAAGTTCTAACCATCAAATAACTTACATAAATCCTTAGGGTAATAGATATACCTGGACCAGAGTTGTTTCGTGAAGCTCGGTCGATCTTTGGGTATTTGATTTTCTGAGCTCCGTGTTCCGGGGCTGTTTTGCCAACGAGGGAGTTGATCTCCTTGTGGTTGAACTCTTGAGTCTTCACTTGCCAGGGTTGTCACATATTTAATCTTCTGATCATGTGTTTTCTGCATCGATCTTTAAGGTAACTGCCCACGGTACCACTACTGCCATGCGTGGGGTACGTGGCGCTCCCTGGTTTGAAGGGTCGAATGAGTTTGGTCGAGTCTCATTAATTTCCTTCTGCCTTTCGGCGACTGAGCCCCAATCGTTCATTATGACTTGGTCTATTACCGAGGTACTTTATTCTTTTTCTTTAATGCCTTCCTTTTGTTGAGAAGATACTATGATCTTCTTGTTCCACTATAAATAGCCTCCTTTGGCTTTAAGTTTTCCTCAAGAACAACTTTTTTAGTGGTTCCTTTATTGTTTTCTATATTAGCGCTCCCGATCTTCAACTGCTTCGAGATAAGACCCTTGTTCGAGTTCAGGCTTGAAACTTCCTCGACTGGATTTTTCTTATAATGGTGACAATAAAAGGTGGAATTTCTTATAATGGTGACGATAAGCCAGGGTGCCATTTTAGGTCGTTTCACTGGGGGGAGATGGCACTTGATGCCGCTGGGGGCTTAGTTTCCGAAAGGAAGGTGACGCGAGTGGTAGAGAATTATTTCCTTAGATTGATCTCTTCACGGAGTTCTATGACGGATTGTCTTCTCAGGGCAAGACGAAGTTTTCGAGTCATTTCCTTGTAGTTTAGGTTCCTCCATTTTTCCCTTTTTGTTCCGTTCTTCCTTTTCTTTTGTTAATGATTGCTGGTCTATTCTCTTCCCTTCTGTAATAGACCAGAACGCTCACAATCGTCTCGGTGTCCTTTACTGTAATTTCTTCTGTAATAGATTTTCTTGATAATGAATAAAAGTTGTAGTAATTGCTCATTAATTACAGTTTTAATTGCTTTGTCTATCGACGTCTCTTCGTTTACCCACGCGGCGGCTCATTTTTTTATTCTTTTTTTTTCATTGCTTCATTAAAGCCCTTCGGCGACGATACCTAGTCGTTCAAATTCCTTAACTGTTCTGCCCTATAAATATAACATGAATGGAGAGGATAACTTTATATTCCATTATAGATTGCTTAATGGTCTGTGGGACTCTTCTAGATTGCTATACCAGAATAGCCTTTTATATGATTATTAAGAATTCTGATTTCACCATTCACCATCTCTCCGCAGAAGTTGGAGGTCTTATCAAGATTTTTCGCCCCCGTGACCTACTAATCGTAGGAATCTTTTGATCATTTTCTCTGCTATTCCTCTTTATCCACTGGTTCATTCATTAAGGAGGACCCTAAGCGATTCTCGGCCTGCGATTTTTGAAGCGGTTGGTATTCTTGTCCGTCGGCCTAGAGGTGGTCGATTTCTTGCCATATTTGTTCATGCTTCGGTAAATGTGGTTGACCCTCCGACCGTTCCTCCTCCTACCTCTCCTCTTCATCTTCTACCTCGAATATGTAAATGTTTGGCGATTGTAGTTGGATGCTTTTTAAAATGAATATCTTTTGTTAAGCCGGTGAACAATCCTGATTGTCGTTTGTTCTTAGTTAAACTCCTGTTTTGTTTTGTTTCTGCTAATATACCCAAAATATCGACAGGAAAGATTGTTAGTTCATCAGTATAATCCTAGACTTACTAATGCTTTTTCCTATCTTACTATGTCTGGCGCGAACGTTCTATTCCTTGAGAAATAAAATTCACATCAATCCTACTTTGACTAATATACATGACCCAACATACTAACTTCCAGCCTGGTTGCCGATTGTTATGACAATTGGGGTTTAATATGATCGAAAACAAGTAATCAAAGGAAAGCAATAGGAAATAAAGAACAATTACACAGAACACAACAGATTTAAGTGGTTCGGTTGATGAGACCTACTCCAGGGCGACAAAGATGTGACACTAAAATGTCACATTTGGAGAGCCTAACTTAGATTAATTATTCCTTTTCGAGTGTTATAAATAATATTTTATGTGTTTTTCATGTTAGGTACCTATTTTGGACTTAGACATGAAAATCGGAATAAAGGGAATGAATTGTCACTATCATTTCATGTGCCCAAAATGAGAGAAAAAGATTTCAAGCAAATCAAATGTCAAGTGGAGTCAATGACGAGTCCGACGGTAAAAACAGAAGTTGAATCGGAGTTCGGACGGGGAAGTTATGAAAGAAAGAAGCCAATGTTTTTTCTTGAAGGCACTCCCCTTGGTTCTAAATGTAGAGACAAGATGGAGGCACCTCTTGATTTTTAAATCAAGCCCAAAGCCCACAAAAACCAAAGAAGAAGAAAAGAGTAGAAAATATATTGGCACCCTTCTTTATGGTCCAAGTCAAAATAGTCAAGAGTCAAAGTCAAGATGGACCTAGGGTTTGAGTAGTAAAAGAACTAGGCTACTATTCATCTTCTTCTTCATGATAGAATCATTCATCAATCAAGAACAAAAGAAAGGAGAGAGAAAAAGAGGCTAGGGTTTTTGGGTGTTCTTGAGCTCTAAGCTTTTAGGGTTTGAGTGGAAAAGAGAAAAAGAGAGAAGAAGGGAGTTAGGAGTAGCCGGCCTTAGCTTGGCCGGCCAAGCTAGACCGGCCAAGCAAGGCCGACACTACAGCAGCTCGGACCAGCAGCCTAGGACGCGGGATAGCACGAGAACAGCAACAACACGCGAAGGATGCTGCTGCGGGAAGCTTCCACGGGAGTTCTGCAGCTCGGACGGCCAGCTGCTGCAGCAGCTCGGGTTGTGTTGCTCATTCTCGAGCTCGGACTGCGGCAGGCACACGGGACAACAAGGATGCCTTCACGGGACGCATCTGCAAGTCGGACCAGCTCGGGACAGTGCATCTCTTGGCCGGATTTGTTTGTTTGGCCGGATTCTTCACTTTCTTTGGCCGGATTATTTCTAGGGTTCCGGCCACTTTCTTGGCCGGAAACCTTAGGGCTTTTGCTCCCCATGTCTTGATCTTGCTTCCCATGTAGTTTGATTTGATTTTGGACAAGAAATTTCTAGAGAGAAAGCTAGGGTTAGCTTTAATGGAGGTTGTGTTCTAAATGGAGAAGATGATGATGGTCGCTATGGGGAACCCAGAAAATTGCTATGGGGAACCCAGAAAATTGCTAAGGGGAGATCGGCTGCAACTAAAAACTCATATTTTCCGACGATCTTAGCCTCGAACCACATCAAAAAGGGGGATTCTCTCATCATTTTCTTTCCATTTCTTATTCAATAACCATGTTTAGCTAACTTTAGTGTGTCGATTATATGAGATGAATTCGTGATTATATTTAATATGATTTGATGTTTTGATTATGAATTGATGTTCATTTAATTCGATTATCGTTTTGATCGTCTTTTCATGTGTCTTGTCAAGCACTTCGCATAGTTAATAGACGAAACGAAGTATTCGATATCGATCGTAGTCTAAGTCATATTTTCATGTGTCTTGTCATGCACTTCACATAGTTAGGCGACTAGACAACACTTTCGTTGACTCGGGATTAACCGATTATGATGTTTGTTTGACTAAGTATGATCTCCGGATATACGTAGTGCTTATAGACATCACCTTAGGAGTCGAACATCGGTTATACTTTGAACATTAGATCGGACCATACATAGTTGTAGGTTTATCATTATGGATTCCTGGGCTTCGACACCTCTCTCACTTATTTATCTCCCGACTCTTGTTGCCTCCAGACTCTTGCTCCTCCGACACTTCTCTCGAATCTCTTTCGCCCATTTTACTTTGATTGTTTAGTGTAGTTTTGCTTGTTTTCTTCTTTATTGCCTATTCATCAAAAACCTCCCACTTTTATCTTGTTTCATTTCTTTTTAGTCTTAGTTAGCTAGTGATACCTAGGCCGGCGAACGAGACTCCTTCGTTATCCGAACTACCTTCCTATCCTTGGATCGATCCCGCCTTTGCCGGATTACTACTTGATACCTCCGCTTGGGTGTGCAACCTTTTCGGGTGCATCAAGTTTTTGGCGCCGCTGCCGGGGATAGGTTTAGTAGTTAGGATATCATTTGTTGTTTTGTTCATTTGTTTAGTGTTATTTTCTTCTTAGACGTCTTTATTTTATTTTGTACTTTCTTAATTTCATTTTTTTAGGTACCGTTTTATAGAAAAGAGCCAAAAGTGACATACAGGCGAAGGAAAAGGAAGGAATCAAGAAGCTTAAAAAGAAAGGCGAACAAAACTAAAGGAACACTCGATAGTATCGCATTCTATCTCTTCCTTTTTACTTGTGTGTGATTGTTAGTTTATAAGTGTTTGTTCCCATTTTGCGATTGTGTGTTAGTATCCTTGAATATTGTGAGATCATGGCAAGTTGGTCATTTGATGAGAATGACCTTATGCGAACTCTTTCCAACACTAGTCGACCATCTACAAGTCATCAGGACTACTCAAACTTATATAGGAATGGTCCGACCAGTGATAGGAATAGGCGAGTTAAACCTGACCGACCTAGGATGACCATGGGTGAATATCGACGAATGTATGGAGTCGGTCAGACTCGTCATGAATATGGTTTTAGAGATTATGAGCATGAGGGTAACCAACCCGTAAGAGTCTTCGAGACTATCAACAAGAATTTGGGATGACAACACCTTCATGTATGGATTTGTCATTTGATGATAACCATAGTTCTATTAGTATTGATCAACCACGTCGAAGTCTTCGTGACTATCGACAAGCATATATGAACAGTTCATTTAGTGATGACAATTCCCGACTCGATGATTCCACTCAAAGAGTCGAGTCTAGGTATCTACATGAAGGTAGTGAAGAAAGGACCATGGAGACCATTAGGCCGGTTTGTGCTATTTGTGCGAGCTTAGACCATTTGACCGAGTATTGTCCCATGATTCGTGTTCCGCGAGAGTCATCGTCTAGTTATACTCATGTGCCTTATTACGAGGAGATGTCTGAAGACACTCTTCAAGCAATTTTAAAGTATCAAACTAGATTTAATCGAGATATAACGGAGATCACGGAACGACTTCTCAAAATTGTTGATAGACTTGAGTCAGAGCCTATCGTCGACGAGGAAGGGGTTGCGCACCCCAAACTCAAAAAGAGACTATGAATGACGGTGAGGGTAATACACCTAACTCTAGTCTTAAGTTAAATGTCGATGAAGCTCTTGATAGACCCTTAGAGCATGAATTGACCGATAACCCTTATTGCTCATTCCCTCGACCATTATTATCTCACCATGATTCGACTACATTAGATTTTGATGTTGAGGATGATAGCTCTACGAGCAAACATGGGAATCACACAATGTTGAACTTTCCAATCTTTAGCACTTGTGATTATTTGGATGGGTTATGTAGAATGGAAGGTGTTATGCCTGACTTTGAGGTTCCAGATGCCTTCAAGGGTGTCGATAACATAGTAGTTGAAGAGATAGCGGATAGCTTGTTGGATTATTTACCTAAGGAAATTATGGACCTTGACTTAGTCCCCGAGCATATTGCCTTACCCTTGGAGTCTAGTTCGACCTTCCACATGATCTCAGACTCGGTTGTTGACCCCTTTTGGGACACTTCAGACGTCTTCCCTAGCATGTCTAGGGACTTAGTGGATGTTTTATCCTCTAAGCTTGAGTTTAACTTTTTACCTTCGATTGACTTCCTGACCCTTCAGTTGTATGTCGATCCTTTTGACAACTTCTTAGTCGTCGCCCCTAGCATTTATGCTTACTTACTGGACCGTGCATCCACTAAGTTTGGGGATGGCTTCTTTTCGCTTTTCGTCTCACTTGCACGTTATAGCTTGTATATATTTGTGAGACGATTACCATGTGTATATAGTTTTCTTTGGGTTGACCCCCAAATCTTCCGTCTTTTGCTATATGATCGTTAGGCCGACTAAGTTGGGTCTTGATGTTTGTGGGTAGCATCTCTGGAAACCCTCCGAGAGACATAACTCGTGCTCTTGTGTGAAAACAAGAGAATCAAAGGCTAATTGCATAGCTTAATGCAATCGTGTATACCCGCGTTAGTGGTAGATTTTATATGGTCATGTTTTTATGTGCTTCATTCTTATGATATTTGTTGATATTTTAGGAGCATTTCTTATATGTTTTACTTCTAAGGCGTGGTTTGTTTCAAGTTTGGGGATGGCACGAGCTTGGCATCAACTTGGAACCTCGTTATACATGAGTCTTGGTAGTATCATCCTTTATCTCCTTCCGTTATGGTAATATCTCTCCACTCTTCTCTTTAAATTGATGTGCCTCTTTATCTTTTGGTGATTTTATGCTTAGAACATTGAGGACAATGTTAGTTTTAAGTTTGGGGATGCGGGATATGACCATAACCAATCATGACCATGGGTTTCAAAGACAAAAGGGTTTAAATTAGCCAAAATTTGAAAATTTTTGAACATTTTGAGTAGATTTGCATGTGATTATAGTGATAGTTTTAAGAATGTTGATGCATATGTGTCGAGTTGATGAGTTTTGTGATTGCTAATGGTCTTTGCATGAAAGTCGAGTCTTTGAGTGTTTGTGTTATACTATGGGAGTAACATCTTAGTGAAGAAGAAACATCTCTAAGAGACCTAGAGTAGTCATTAGTGGAGACTTAATCCATGTGAGAGCTCAAAGCCTAAATTGCCTTTCGAGTGTTCTCTTCCGCGCTAACTCCCTGAATAGAATGAAGAGCTACTCAACCTCGTAACTTATAAAAGAGCTCATTTGATCTCGTGTGCTCAACTTCTTTAGCCACTAGGAGTGACATTAGGATAGCGAATAAACCTTGCCCTTGTAGTCCATGAAACCCAATAAGAGTGTCAACTAGAGGAAAGCGGATACTCCATCATCATCCATCATCTTATATCCCGAGAATGAAGACATGAGAAGAAAAGAATGAAGAATGGCAAAAGCAAGTATGAAAGGAAAAAAAGTTGATTGCAAGAATATAGTATTGTGTGAGTTATGTTTGTTTTATGTGATTTTGTGTTATGGAAAAAAAAGTGAAAAAAAAAGAAAAGAAAAGAAAGAAAAGAAAAGAAAGAAAAAAAGAAAGAAGAAATAAAGTGGTTCATGAGTATGTTTGAGCATGTGTTAGCTCTTTTTGTGGGTGTAATGGAATTGTACATATGTGTTGATGTTTGTGTTCATGAATAAGTATTTGAGGCAAGAAACTAATGTGGAAATACTTAAGAGGTTCTATCATGAGGAGGTCGACATTCTCGGGAATCCACCATCATTAATCCATCTCTAGTATCCGCTAAACTTTAGAAGACATTTTTAGAGGGTAGAATGGGTGAGAAGGGTGAGTGAGCTTCCCCACTCTATTTAGTGGCTAATTCCTTTTCAAATATCATTCATTCCAAAATGTTGTCCTTACCCCTTTTTATGTGTTGAGTCCATGTTAGTGATCACACTCACACATACGAGCGAACCATTCTTGAGTGATTTCATTTTTGGAGTGTATGTCCGTGAGGCCGAAGTCGAGGCGAAATGTACTAACTAGGAATCAAGGCGTTGTAGCTTCGGAACATAGATGTTACTCATTATGGCATGACACGTGCATTTTAGGATGAGATCATTAGTGAAGAGGCCCTTAGCTTTTACATGAACTTATTTACTTGATTCATTATGTGTTGACATGCTTAAACCCTTTACTACGTGAACTACGCTTATCTATGATTTGGATGTTGGACCCTTGTGTCCCATGAGACTCGATGTTTGTGGGTATCATCTATGGAAACCCTCACGAGACAAAACTCGTCCTCTAGAGGTAACCTAGAGGTTTAAAGGCTTGTTGCATACGCTAAATGCAACCGGGATGCCTCCGAAAGTGAGTTAGACTTTTATTTTGTTTTATTTGCTCGAGGACTAGCAAAGTTTAAGTTTGGGGATCTTGATGCGACACTAAAATGTCACATTTGGAGAGCCTAACTTAGATTAATTATTCCTTTTCGAGTGTTATCAATAATATTATATGTGTTTTTCATGTTAGGTACCTATTTTGGAGTTAGACATGAAAGTCGGAATAAAGGGAATGAATTGTCACTATCATTTCATGTGCCCAAAATGAGAGAAAAAGATTTCCAGCAAATCAAATGTCAAGTGGAGTCAATGATGAGTCCGACGGTAAAAACGGAAGTTGAATCGGAGTTCGGACGGGGAAGTTATGAAAGAAAGAAGCCAATGTCTTTTCTTGAAGGCACTCCCCTTGGTTCTAAATGTAGAGACAAGATGGAGGCACCTCTTGATTTCTAAATCAAGCCCAAAGCCCACAAAAACCAAAGAAGAAGAAAAGAGTAGAAATTATGTTGGCACCCTTCTTTATGGTCCAAGTCAAAATAGTCAAGAGTCAAAGTCAAGATGGACCTAGGGTTTGAGTAGTAAAAGAAGTAGGCTACTATTCATCTTCTTCTTCATGATGGAATCATTCATCAATCAAGAACAAAAGAAAGGAGAGAGAAAAAGAGGCTAGGGTTTTTGGGTGTTCTCCACCTTGACTTGAATATGCTCCTCTTGACTTGAATAGTAGCCTCTGAGTCGTAGTCGCTCCTCTTGACTTGAATATGCTCCTCTTGACTTAAATCTGCAACCATCACGGCTCAGCGACTCTAAGTCGTAGTCGCTCCAGCCCTGCTAAGGCTCAACATTTGGAAATCTCAATCAAGTCTAAGCAATGCTTAAACTTGAAAGTTGTAACTGCCTTGGTCAACATATCCGCTGGATTATCTTTTGTAGATACCTTCTTCATCGTGATCTTCTCTTCTTCAATCACGTCCTTGATAAAGTGATACCTGACGTCAATGTGTTTAGTCTCTGTGATACATTTGATTTTTAGTCAAATGAATCGCACTTTAGTTGTCGCAATAGACTTCGGTCACCTCCTGCTTCAGGCACAAATCACCAACTAAACCACTCAGCCATATTGCCTCCTTCACCGCCTCTGTTGCTGCCATGTACTCAGCTTCCGTTGTAGACAAAGTTACTACCGACTGTAGCACTGCTCTCCAACTAATGGCATTTCCGTAGAGTGTGGACGTATAGCCCGTCTGCGATCTCTTCCTATCAATATCGCCAGCAAAATCCGAATCCACATATCCAACTAACGAACCAGAAGTGTCAGCCCTTCTGTCGTAAACCAGACCAACGTCCGCAGTTCATCTCGAATACTGAAGTATCCATTTCACAGCCTACCAATGACCTCTCCTAGGTCTGCCCATGTATTTGCTTACTACACTAACAACATGGGAAATATCAGGCCTTATGCACACCATAGCATACATAATGCTACCTACTGCACTTGCTTAAGGGACCTGAGACATATACTCTGTCTCTTCATTAGTTGTTGGTGACAGTTCAACCGAAAGCTTGAAGTGTGCTTCCATACCGACAGGTTTTGCCTCAGTCATACCAAAATGTTTCAACACCTTCTCGTTGTACATTTTCTAAGACAACAACTATTTCCCAGAAGATCTGTCTCTCCGTATCTCCATACCCAATATCATCCTTGAGGAACCTAAGTCTTTCATCTCAAACTCACCCTTTAACTGATCCTTTAACATGTGGATTTCTGACATATCCTTGCAAGCTATCAACATGTCATCCACATGAAGGAGTAGATATACATAATAACCATGTGATAGTTTCTTGTGATACACATAACTATCATATTTACTTCTATCATAACCGTTTGTAACCATAAAGGTGTCAAAACGCGTATACCACTGCCTAGGAGATTGTTTAAATCCATACATAGATTTCTTCAGCAAACAGATCTAGTCTTCTTTCCCAAGAATCTCAAACCCCTCTGATTGACGCATATAAATTTTTTCCTCCAACACCCCATGTAAGAACGTAGTCTTAACATCAAGTTGCTCCCATTCCATATCATACAAAACAACCATAACAAGTAATACTCTAAAAGACCTATGTTTAAAACAGGAGAAAATACCTCATTGAAGTCAATTCCTTCTCGTTGTGTAAACCCCTTGGCTATTTACCGTGCTTTGTACGGTACATCCTCCACCCCTGGGGTTCCTTCATTCTTCTTGAAAACCCATTTACTACCAACAATCTTCTGACCCTTAGGCTTCTCGGGTAATTCCCGAGCCCGGTTCTTATTAAGGGATTCAATCTCATCATTCATGGAAAAAGACCATTGCCTCGATTTATCACTCCTCATAGCTTCTTCGAAGGTGCATGACTCGCTCTATCAATACTTTCTCCCACAGTAAGTGCAAATGCAACCATATCTGCCATTCCATACCTTTCTGGTGCCAGAATGTCTCTCCTTCCCTTGTTCCTCGCAACGATGTAATGAACTTCTTCTTGTTCATCTTCCTCAGCTTGCTCATCTATCTAAGGTCTGACCTCTTCCCGAGTGCCTATCTCAAACTCCACATGTTCCCTATGATCTTCTTCCTCCACCTATTTACCAACACTATCTCGAGTATCTACAGGGGTTACCTTCTGAGTTACCATGGCTAACTCATCAAAAGTAACATCTCTACTAATGAGAAACTTCTTTGATTTTCCATCTGTATTCCACAACCGATAACCTTTCAACCCGGGCTCATAACCAAGAAATACACATTTCTTAGCCCTTCGATCTAGCTTACCTTCTTCAACATGTGCATAAGCCAGGCAACCGAAAATCCTCAAGTTCTCATACTTTGCAGGATAACCAAACAAAACCTTATTAGGAGTTTTACACTCAATAGATGTACATCGAGAAATATTTACCAGATATGCTGTCGTTATCACTACTTCAGCCCAAAACACCTCTGACATCCCTGCATGAGAAAGCATAAACCGAGCTCGTTCCTATAGAGCTTTGTTCATACGTTCAGCCACACCATTTTGATGTGGTGTCTTTCTGACTGTATGGTGTCTCACAATCCCTTGGTCTTCACATAATCTATTAAATTCGTTTTCGCAAAAATTTGTGCCACTGTCAGTCCTCAAGTGTTTGATCGACTTTCCTGTCTACTTCTCGATCAAGGTCTTTCACTGCTTGAACTTAACAAATGCTTCATCTTTGCATTTCAGTATGTATACCCATACTTTCCTAGAAAAATCATCTATCAAGGTTAACATGTATCTACCCTCGCCATGTGAGCTAACCCAGGAGGGACCCCAAAGATGTGAATGGAAATAGTCTAGAGTTCCTTTCGTATTATGAACCGTTGTACTGAACTTTACCCGGCATTGCTTCCCGAAGACGCAATGTTCACAAAATTCTAGTTCTCAAACCTTCTGTCCACAGAGTAAATCTTGCTTGCTCAGTATAGCCATCCCCCTTTCGCTCATGTGCCCTAACCGCATATGTCATAGCTTGGTAGTCTTAACCTCCTTGTCTGATGATGATACCGTCACAGATCCAGTAACAGTGTTACCATGTAGCACATATAGACCGTTCTTCTTCAACCCTTTCATAACTATAGGACTCCCTTAGAAACCTGAAGAACACCACCTTCACCAGTGTACTTACAACCATTATCATCCAGAGTTCCCAAAGAGATTAGATTCCTCTTCAAATCAGGAACATGTCTGATGTTTGTTATAGTCCTCACAACACCATCGTTCATCTTAACCTGAATACTACTAATTCCAACCACCTTACAGAGAGCGTCGTTTCCCATTAACACCTTACCGCCATTAATGGTCGTGTAAGTGGAAAACCATTCCCTATGAGGACATACATGGTACGTACAACCAGTATCCAAAATCCACCTATCTTCAGCGAAGCAGGCATTGATAGCCAGAACCATAGCTTCATCACATTCTTCACTGATTGCCAAGACAGTGCCATCGTCGTTGTCTTCTTCGATGACTGCTGCCTCCCCTAGTTTCTTTCTAAGCTCAGGTCAATTCTTCTTGAAGTGTCCGTCCTTCTTACAATTAAAGCACTTGTACTTCCTAGGTTTCGATTTAAAGCTAGACCAACCCCTCCCATCGCCTAGATGATGCGACCTTCCCCTTCAAACCAAACCATTTCTGGAACTACTTTCTTTACTGACCTTCGTCTACTCCTTAGAGTTCAACGTTGCTTTAACATCCTCCGAGGTTGTAGTTGTTTTACCAGATATAAAAGAATCAACAAAGCTTTCATATGATGGTGGCAGGGACACAAGCAATAGTACTGCCTTATCTTCATTTTCGAATTTGACATCGATATTTCCCAAATCCAAGAATACTCGGTTGATTTCATCCATATGGTCTTTCAACGATTCCCCTTCTAACATCTGTAAACGAAATCATTTCTACTTTAGATACAAATGATTAGTTAGATATTTCGGCATATACCTTGCCTCCATCTTACTCCATAGCCCATCTGATGTAGTTTCTGTCGCTACTTCCCGTTAGACCTCATTGCACAAACACAATAGAATCTGTCCATGAGCTCTGTCCATGAGATCTTCCTTCTCTGCTTCTAATAGAAAATCAGCAAGTGCAAGCTTCCCATTCAACATTTTCAGCAAACCTTGTTGAACTAATATTGCAGGAATAGTGCCGCAATGTCAGTAACTTCAACCACACCGTAAACATGCAGGAATAGTGCCGCAATGTCAGTAACTTCAACCCCCCTTCCAAGACTTGATCTCTTCATTCATGGCAAGAGACTACTGCTTTGATTCATCACTCCTCATAGCTTCTTCATAGGTGCATGGGTCACCTCCATCAATGCTTTCTCCGGCATTAAGTGCAAATGGAACCATATATGCCATTCCATACCTTTCCGGTACCTGAATGCCTTTCCTTCCTCTGTTCCTCGCAACACTGTAATAAACCAGCTCTGGTTCATCTTCCTCAGCTTGTTAAACTACCTGAGGCCAAACCTCTTCCGGAGTGTCTATCTCAAACTCCACCTGTTCTCCATGATCTTCCTGCTCTACCTGTTTACCAACACCCTCCCGAGCATATACAGGCGTTACCTTCTGAGGTACCATGGTTAACTCATCAAAAGTAACATCTCTACTTATAAGAAACTTCTTTGATTTTCCATCCAGATTCCACAACCGGTAACCTTTCACCCCAGGCTCATAACCAAGAAATACACATTTCTTGGCCCTCGGATCCAGCTTACCTTCTTTAACATGTGCATAAGTCAGGCAACCGCAAATCCTCAAGTTCTCATACTTTGCAGGATAACCAGACCATACATCATTAGGAGTTTTACACTCAATAGATGTACAGGGAGAAATATTTAACAGATACACTGCCATGTTCACTACTTGAGCCCAGAACACCTCCGGCGACCCTGCATTGAAACCATACAACGAGCTCGTTCCAATAGAGTTTTGTTCATACGCTCCGCCACACCATTCTGTTGTGGTATCTTTCTGACCGTATGGTGTCTCACAATCCCTTGGTCTACACAGAACCTATTAAACTCGTTTCCGCAAAATTCCATGCCATTGTCAGTCCTTAAGGGTTTGGTCGATTTTCTAGCCTGCTTCTCGATCAAGGTCTTCCACTGCTTGAACTTGACGAATGCCTCGTCTTTGCGTTTCAGTATGTAGACCCATACTTTCCTGGAAAAATCATTCATCAAGGTTAACATGTATCTACCCCCACCATGTGAGCTAACCCGGGGGGGACCCCAAAGATCTGAATGGATGTAATCTAGAGTTTCTTTGGTAGTATGAACCGTTGTACTGAGCTTTACCCGACACTGATTCTCGAAGACGCAATGTTCACAAAATTCCAATTTTCCAACCTTCTGCCCACAGAGTAAACCTTGCTTGCTCAGTATAGCCATCCCCCTTTCACTCATATGCCTTAACCGCATATGCCATAGCTTGGTAGTCTGAACTTCCTCGCCTGATGATGATGACGCTACATCTCTGGTAACTGTGTTACCCTGTAGCACATATAGATCAATATTTTTCAACCCCTTCATAACTGTAAGACTCCCCTTAGAAATCCAAAGAACACCACCTTCATCAGTATATTTGCAACCATTATCATCCATAGTTCCCAAAGAGATTAGATTTCTCTTCAAATCGGGAACATGTCTTATGTCTGTTATAGTCCTCACAACACCATCGTGCATCTTGATCAGAATAGTACCAATTCCAACCACCTTCCAAGGAACGTCGTTTCCCATTAATACCTTACCGCCATTGATGATGCATAAAATGTCTGTACGTTGACTAACGTCTGAAGAGTCAAAGATCAGACCAGAAGTCTCTCGGAACAGCTCGACTTGAGGCAACAGGGTAGTTAAAACCCCATACGGTCCACCACACATTCCCACAACCGGGAGGTCGGCCAGAAGAAACCAGCTCTGCACAAAACGCCCTTGGCATGGACAGATCGGCCCTAGGATCTCTAAAGGAATAAGGGGGGTCTCCACAGGTTCGGCCAATATCTTACGCCCAGAACTGGAAAGATATCAGTGCTGCGCAACCTAATAACTTAATCCCGGAATTTCCAGAAAGATCTCAGTCGGTTACACATCTTGAAGTGTTTAAGCCCGGTTGGACTCCACGTATCTAAAGGAGGAAAATTCTCCTTAAGAGTCTATCACTGCGGCAAGATATCAACGAAGTATCCTTCAACTTAGGAACTTTCACTTATCAGAGATCCGAGATAGACTCGAAGAGAAACCCTAGATACGCAAATGAGGTAACTTCTATTGCGGTTTGAAGACCACCGCCTCACCACCGCCACTAAGGACAGTCGGCTTACCTTCGCCTATAAAAGGCCCCCCACATCGTCCTTCAAAGGACACGACCTCCAGAGGAAAAAACAGACTCTTTCTCTAAGACACGATCTCTGGAGAAGAAACACACCATCTCTCCTAAACCTAAGATCTCTCTTCATACCAGAAGGAGCGCCCCCAAAAACAGAGTTCTCATAACTCGCCCCCCAAAAGGATCAATCAATATTCATTCTTTTACTGCAAAGAGCGCCCTGATTGTCTTGAGCGTCAGAGCAGTTTTTGAACCCTTTGCAGGTTTTCCCCCTTGGGAACAGATGAACAGGAGCAAGGAATCAGGGGCTGGAGCAAGGAATCAGAAGCTGGAGCAAGGAGTCAGGAGCCGGAGCAAGGAGCAAGGGGCAAATAGCAAGGAGCAGAGAAGCAGAGCAAAGGAGCAGAGCAGAATAGAGAAGCAGAGTTGAACAGAGGAATCTCACCTCTCTAACCATAATATTGTATCATAACGGAGGTTGTCATGCATCAACTCCCTTTTTTATGCTGATTTAACCGGGAGCCAATTTTCGACATCAACATTTGACGCAAGAAGGAGGGGATCTCTCCAGCAAATCACCACATTCGGTAACTCGAATCCTGCTCAATACTTCTTCAGAACTAATCATCTTTTCCTAAAAGACCTTCAAGCAGACATGCCAGTAGAAAAACGAACACCCGGTGAAGACCGAGAAGGATCTTTATACCTTATAATGATCTCAGCAGCTCTCGAGCGGCTTAAGGGTGAAAGAAGGAAACAAGAAGAGAGAATAACGAAACTTCAGAGCGACCTAGACGTAGCAGAAGCTAGGTTGAAATCCTTACTGGGCAAAAATCCCAGAACGGCAGACGACCTGAGGGATCCAACATTCTCGGGAATAGGATCGCTCTCAGAAACAAGAAACTTTACTAATCTCACTCAAGCTCTCCTCGACGCATTCGGAAACCCCTCCGACGAAAGGGCCGCCAACCTAAGTCAAAAAGGCCAGACTGATAGCCAGAGTGCTCAAGACACGACCCTAGCAGTAAAAGCAATCAGGCGCTTGACAGTACTGGCGAAAAGGTTAGGCGAAATATCAAAAACTCAGGCGGAAATATTCACCGAGGTGGAAACGGAATCCGAATCCGAGGGAGAAGAAAGTGTCAACGTCATAGTTGGAGGGCCTACTCATGCAGAGGACGGAAGCAACAAACGATGACGGAAAAATCCGGAGGTCATGACGGTACGAGACGAGGCCACACCTCCAATAATATTTACTAATGATGACCTGAGAGGAGTAATCACCCCTCACGCAGACCCCCTAGTGATAACAGCGTTGGTTGCTAATCGAAGAATAGGGCGTATCCTGGTTGACACGGGAAGCTCCACAGAGATCATAAGTCGGGCATGCCTCTAAAAACTCCAGGTGAGAACACATCACACCGAGACTTATGATCATTACTTGAAAGGTTTCGGCAGAGATCGACTACGAGCTGGGGGAAAGGTCACTTTACCCATACTCATCGGAGAGGGAGCGACCAGTCGAGCACTAATTATGGAGTTCGTGATCATCGACGAACTACGCGCATACAACATTATCTTAGGCAGGAACTTCTTGAAGCAATCACGAGATGTGATCTCTTTGAACTACCTAACCCTGAAATTCCCAATTCCGGCAACGAACCTGGTGGGAACAGTAAAAGGAGATCAAGCGGCGGCCAGGGAATGTTACGCCAATTCAGCTCGACACTGTCGACGACCAGCAGTGGTTCCCACCCTTCCAAGCACTGGAAAAATCACTAACTTCGACCACACTGTAAACATGCAGGAATAGTCGCTAGGCAAGAAAAGTAGCACTGCTCGCTACATATTTTAACTAGTAAAATAAAATATTTTCAGCAACTAGTTACCTATTTTAGCAAAATAAAATATTTTAGAAGGAGGAGTCCTTATTAAACTCATCTCGCTCTGAATCGAGCAGGTACCCCTGACAGCGAAAGCCACGACCGGGGGACCTAAAGGCAGCCTTGGTAGGTGAGAGCAGCGACCAAGAACCCTAATTTAAACAGCCCTGCTAAGCAAAAGCCATGATCAGGGACAAGATAGCCTCCGTAGCTACGGCGACAACCGAGGGCCCTAAGAAGCAGTCCTAGTTAAACTGAACTTTGCTCGAGTAAAAACCAACCCCTCACCAAGGTCCCAAGGAGAAGTCCAAGTTACACTGATCGGCTCATTCCGGCAAAGGAGGTATCTCCGGTAGCTATGGCTACGACCCGAGGCCTCACAAGGAGGAGTCCTAGTTAAACTCAACCCTTTACTCGTGTGAAACGTGGTCCCAGTAGATCCCCAAGTAGAAGTCCAAGTTAAACTATCGCCCAGATGAAGGTGACCGGGGGTATAAAGAAAAGTCCTTGCGAAACTATTCATGCTTAAATGAGGAAGACAACCCTGGTAGCTAAGCCACGCCTGGGGGAACGGGAGGAGTCCCGGCGAAAACTAGTCGTGCTCGCGTCGACGTAACCAACTCTGGTAGCCCAAGCTACCACTAGAGAGCTAAGGAGAAGTCGTGGTTAAACTAGCCAAGCTCAAGCTGGCAAAACCAGCTCTGGTAGCGAAAGCAACGACCAGAGGTTTAAGGAGAAGTCCTAGTTAAACTAGCCAAGCTCAAGCTGGCAAAATTAGCTCTAGTAGCGAAAGCAACGACCAGAGGTTTAAGGAAAAATCCTGGTTAAACTAGCTAAGCTCAAGCTGGCGAAACCAGCTCTGGTAGCGAAAGCAACGACCAGAGGTTTAAGGAGAAGTCCTAGCGAAACTAGGGAAGCTCAAGCTGGCGAAACCAGCTCTAGCAGCGAAAGCAACGACCAGAGGTTTAAGGAGAAGTCCTAGCGAAACTAGCGAAGCTCAAGATGGCGAAACCGGCTCCGGTAGCGAAAGCTACAACCAGAGGCCTAAGGAGAAGTCCTAGCAAAACTAGTTTTGCTCAAGCCAACGAAACCAGCTCTGGTAGCAAAAGCAACGACCAGAGGTTTAAGGAGAAGTCCTAGTTAGGCTAGCCGAACTCAAGCTGGCGATATCGGTTCTGGTAGCGAAAGCCACGATCAAAGGACCAAGGAGGAATCCTGGTGAAACTAGTTATGCGAAGACAGCTCTGGGATAGACAACCGGAAGCAGAGCTAAGAACTCTAAACACTATTCAAAACTTTTTACACAGGGCTAATTCGGGTTCTATTTTGCAGGGGAAACAGTAAGCTTAGGGCATGCTAAACTAGGTCTGAAATTGTTTCTCTTACAGGTGCGATCATTCGGAGCATGCATAATAAGCCTAGGAAATTGCATTAGTAAGTTAGGATGGACTAACTATATCCTACTTTGGGAGGTTCTTATATGTGCAGCAACAGGATATGGAAGCAAATCAAAACCATTAAGATTAAAACAGAAAAAAACCATTGTAGCAAGGTCACCATTCAGACGGGAAAAGGAAGAGCATCCAGAAGACAAAAGAAAAACAAAAACAACTACGGTTCTTCGCTAGAAAGGATAGGACCAGAATGACCATCAGGACCAGGAACGGAGGAAGCAGAGCCTTCGTCAGAGTCGTCACCCACATGGACCAAAGAATTGGTGACCTCCTGGTCCCACTCGTCTCACTAAAGGGAAAGTCTTCCTCCAGCCCTCGATCAACGACGGCGGCATTAACGGACAAGGCGACTCGCTCTTTATCAAGATGACGCAGGGGAGTAGTTTCCTTAGGAACGTAGAAACGATGAGCTGCATCCCAAGCAACCTGAAACGCGGATTTACATTGCCGCCTTTAGATCGCCGAGAACTCATCCCCTTCTTTGAAAGTCGCTATCGCCCTCTGACGGCTCACTTCGGTCATCTCAAAGATGTTCTTGTAAGAAGCTTGAAGAGCAGCCTTATCTTTGTCCCTCTACTGAATCAGAGTAGCCTCCTTTTCTTAAAAGGCTTAAAACCCTTCCAGACTAGCAACACGAGCATCAGATTGAGAAGGTCAAAGTTCAGCACTGGTCCTGGATTGCTCCGCTTCCAGCTTCCACGAATCTCGTTCAGCGGAGACAATCTTCACGTCGTTCACCAAAATCTCGGCTTTAGCTTTGTAAGACAAGGCATCCTTCTCGGCCTTCGCAAGCTGGGATTCTAGGCGCTCGATCGAGGATAACTTAGATGCGACGTTGTGACTAACTTGATAACTCTGAAAAAGAGAAAGAAGATACTCAAGATTGGGAAAAAGAGCATAAGGAAGAAAAGAAGGCAGAAAAATAGTGCTGGAAGTACCTCATTCTGAAAATACAAATAAAGACTGTTGATCAAGGAGGACACACGATGAGGGAATCCTTCGGCAGAGAAGACACCTTCGCCGATAAATCTAGGTAGGACGAGGACTCCCCTTTGCCGACCAAGGAATGAACACTCGCCCTGGTCCTGGAAGCAATAACACCACGGCTGATCAAAAGAGAAACCAGAGGAGAAGAACTGGTAGCAACCAGAGGTGAAGCCGGACCAACAGGTTCCCGAATAACGACACCAGTCATGCTCCTTTTACCCGAAGATTTGGTACGAGACTTTTTCACACCAGAAGAAGACGGCATATCATCAGTCCTACTCCGTTTTCCCAAGAAAGCTAAAAAAGAAAAAGGGTATCAAGGAAATCAGACGTATGAAGAATACCAAAAATAAAAGAAGGGAAAAGGGACATCTTCAACCAAAACTTACTAGGCACAGAAGGGAGCTTATTTTGCTGATAAAGAGCCTGCAGATCAGCAACGCTCTCGAGAATAAGGCCCTTCTTGTCTCTAACTAAAGCATTTAAAGCCGCTAGACACCTAACGTCTCCTTCATCAGGAACAAGAGTTGGACGAGCATAGGTAGGATCAGGCAAACGAAAATCGAACTTTTCAGTCACAAGGGAATGACGAACGAAAAAGAACCAATCTTTATAAACCTTCGAAATATTCAGAGCGGAGAAAAATGGACCGACGCGAGAGGAAAAATATTGCGAACATTTGTCACTGGACTTGAGAGAAAAAGTCTTGTCAAAAGGAAACAAGCTCGCCTTCTCACCAAGATGAAGACAAAGGAAGTAAAACGCCATGATGGTCATAACGGTGTTGGGACTCATCTGGAAGAGTCGCAATCCATAGAAGTTCACCAAATCAACAAGAAAAGCAGGGAAAGGAACCACCAACCCTAGATTGAAGAAAACCTCATATACGCCAACACGACGATCATCGGAAAGGTAGATCTTATCGTTAGGAGAAGGCAAAAGAAGTTCAACGGAAGCGAGAATCGCATGATCACTTTGAAGAGTGTCAAGATCACCTTGAGTCATCTGGCTCGAGAAGCGATGTTGACCAGCAAAATCAGCAGCGGGAGAAGTAGTTGCCATTTTCTTGAAACAGAGAAGGAAGGAGAGCACAACCCAAGAAATGAAGAACTGACTAGACGAAGAAAGTGAAAGAAGGAAATATGAGCAAATCCGAAGGCCTAAAAGGACTCGGCTCGGGGGTTTAAGCTAACGTGCACCAAGCCAATGAGAAAGAAACACACGATAGCATTCACAATAGGGAAAACCCTAACATCTCTTCAATCAATAACTAGAGACAATCGACTGTCCAGATCATCCCGAAGATAGTGCTAGGAATTAATAGAACCTCAGGGAACGCACCCGCTCTCCCACTAACAAGATACCACGTATCCACGCATGCCAAAAACGCTGCCCTGAATAGTAATTCAGAGGGATCAGCGCCGAAAACAGGCAATCAGAGAATCAAATATATGACGTCACAAAATCACGCATAGAAAGGAATTAATTGCTTAAGAAAAAGATGAAACGTGTCTCGGAATAGCAAATCACGCGTCAAAACGAGAGCACAGCTGGGTCAGCTCCGGTAAAGATAACACTTAGTCAAAGAAAATCTCCAAGTTATGAACATCAATCAGCTCTGGAGTACTGACAGTAAGACAGAACTTGACCAAACGGCCACGGTCTAAGTAAGGCCCAAAGAGCTTTACGATACAACTCTGGGACAGGTAATACTTTCGACTTCTGGTCTTCAAAGTAAAACACACGAGTTACTTCTACTCCTTTGTCTCTCTACTTTCAACTAAGGAGTACTTTCAACTAAGGAGTGGCGAGGCTCATGATGATGCATATAATGTCCATACGTTGACTAACGTCTGAAGAGTCAAAAATCAGACCAGAAGTCTCTCAGAACAGCTCGGCTTGAGGCAGCAGGATAGCTAAAAACCCCTGATGGTCCACCACACATTCCCACAATCGGGAGGTCGGCCAGAAGAAGCCAGCTCTGCACAAAACGCCCTTGGCATGGACAGATCGGCCCTAGGATCTCTAAAGGAATAAGGGGGGTCTCCACAGGTTCGGCCCATATCTTACGCCCAGAACTGGAAAGATATCAGTGCTGCGCAACCTAATGACTTAATCCCGGAATTTCCAGAAAGATCTCAGTCGTTACACATCTTGAAGTGTTTAAGCCCGGTTGGACTCCATGTATCTAAAGGAGGAAACTTCTCCTTTAGAGTCTATCACTCCAGCAAGATATCAACGAAGTATCCTTGAACTTAGGAACTTTCACTTATCAGAGATCCGGGATAGACTCGAAGAGAAACCCTAGATACGCAAAAGAGGTAACTTCTATTGCAGTTTGACGGCCACCGCCTCACCACCGCCACTAAGGACAGTCGGCTTACCTTTGCCTATAAAAGGCCCCCCACATCGTCCTTCAAAGGACACGACCTTCAGAGGGAAAAAACAGACTCTTTCTCTAAGACACGATCTCTGGAGAAGAAACACACCATCTCTCTAAACTTAAGATCTCTTCATACCAGAAGGATCGCCCCTAAAAACAGAGTTCTCATAATTCGCCCCCACAAAGGATCAATCAATATTCATTCTTTTACTGCAAGGAGCACCCTGACTGTCTTGAGCGTCGGAGCGGTTTTCGAACCCTTTGCAGGTTTTCCCCCTTGGGAACAGATGAACAAGAGCAAGGAATCAGAGGTTGGAGCAAGGAATCAGGAGCTGGAGCAAGGAGTCAGTAGCCGGAGCAAGGAGCAGAGAAGCAGAGCAAAGGAGCAGAGCAGAGTAGAGAAGCAGAGCTAAATAGAGGAATCTCACCTCTCTAAACAGAATATTCTATCATAACGGAGGCTGTCATGCATCAACTCCCTTTTTCATGCTGATTTAACCGGGAGCCAATTTTCGACATCAACATTTGACGCTAGAAGGAGGGGATCTCTCCAGCAAATCACCACATTCGGTAACTCGAATCCTACTCAATACTTCTTCAGAACTAATCATCTTTTCTTAAAAGACCTTCAGGCAGACATGCCAGCAGAAAAACGAACACTCGGTGAAGACCGAGAAGGATCTTTATACCTCATAATGATCTCAGCAGCTCTCGAGCAGCTTAAGGTTGAAAGAAGGAAACAAGAAGAGAGAATAACGAAACTTCAGAGCGACCTAGACGTAGCAGAAGCTAGGTTGAAATCCTTACTGGGCAAAAATCCCAGAACGATAGACGACCTGAGGGACCCAACATTCTCGGGAATTGGATCACTCTCAAAAACAAGAAACTTTACTAATCTCACTCAAGCTCTCCTTGACGCATTCGGAAAGCCCTCCGACGAAAGGGCCGCCAACCTAAGTCAAAAAGGCCAGACTGATAGCCAGAGAGCTCAAGACACCCTAGCAGTAACAGCAATCAGGCGCTTGACAGTATTGGCGAAAAGGTTCGACGAAATGTCAGAAACTCTGGCAGAAATATTCACCGAGGTGGAAACGGAATCCGAATCCGAGGGCGAAGAAAGTGTCAACATCATAGCTGGAGGGCCAACTCATGCAGAGGACGAAAGCAACAAAAGACGACGGAAAAACCCAGAGGTCATGACGGTACGAGACGAGGCCACACCTCCGATAATATTTATTAATGATGACCTGAGAGGAGTAATCACCCCTCACGCAGACCCCCTAGTGATAACAGCGCTGGTTGCCAATCGAAGGATAGGGCGTATCCTGGTTGACACGGGAACAGACGAACAGGAGCAAGGAATCAGGGGCTGCAACAAGGAATCAGGAGCTGGAGCAAGGAGTCAGGAGCCGGAGCAAGCAGCAGAGAAGCAGAGCAAAGGACCAGAGCAGAGTAGAGAAGCAGATCTGAGCAGAGGAATCTCACCTCTCTAAACAGAATATTTTATCATAACGGAGGTTGTCATGCATCAACTCCTTTTTTTATGCTGATTTAACCGGGAGCCATTTTTCGACATCATCAGCCATTAATGAATGTGTAAGTGGAAAACCATTCCTTATGAGGACATACATTGAATGTACAGCCAGTATCCAAAATCCACCTATCTTTAGCAAAGCAGGCATTTATCGCCAGAACCATAGCTTCATCACAATCCTTAATGATTGCTAAGACACTACCATCTTCTTCTTCGATGACTGCTGCCTCCCCTGGCTTCTTCCTAAGCTACAATTCTTCTTGAAGTATCCCTCCTTCTTACAGTTAAAGCACTTGTACTTCCTAGGTTTCGATTTAGACCGTGAACAACCCTTCCCATCGACCACATGCTGCGACCTTCTCCTTACAACCAAACCATCTCCTGAGCTGCTTTCTTCTATTGACCTTCGTCTCAACTCCTTAGAGTTCAATGTTGCTTTAACATCCTCTGAGGTTGTAGTTGTTTTACCGAACATAAAAGAATCAACAAAGCTTTCATATGATGGTGACAGGGACACCAGCAATTGTACTGCCTTATCTTCATTTTCGAATTTGACATCGATATTTCCCAAATCCAAGAATACTCGGTTGATTTCATCCATATGGTCTTTAACCGATTCCCCTTCTAACATCTGTAAACGAAATCATTTCTACTTTAGATACAAATGATTAGTTAGAGATTTCGTCATATACCTTGCCTCCATCTTACTCCATAGCCCATCTGCTGTAGTTTCTGTCGCTACTTCCCGTAAGACCTCATTGCTCAAACACAATAGAATCTTTCCATGAGATCTTCCTTCTCTGCTTCTGATAGCAAATCAGCGAGTGCAAGCTTCTCATTCAACATTTTCAACAAACCTTGTTGAACTAATATTGCTAGCATCTTAATCTTTCAAAGATTAAAATCGTCACTTCCATCGAACTTCTCTATCTCGTATTTCGCCATCACAGAAACCTCAAAACCTTATCTCTGATACCAGTTTGTTATGCCTATCGTGGTTTAATGTGATTAATACGAGTAATCAAACAGAAGCAATAGGAAATAAAGAACAATCAAGAACAAAACACAGAGATATACGTGGTTCGGTTGGTGAGACCTACTCCACGGCGACAACGGCGCGATGATTTCCACTATGATAAGCGAACAAGTTATACAAGAGATTTTGTGAGATTGTGCTACTGATATCTCGTAAGGGTTTAGTTTATATAGCCATTAAACCCTGATCCCACCGCCTCACCGACACTCTCTCTACAACCGACATTAGACATGGATATGCTAACACTAATAACAGACGTAAGCCTAGCTTCGCATTCCAGCTATGTCTCGGAGTCCAGCTCTGCCTCGGAGAACTGCTTCGCATACCAGCCCTGTCTCAGGAATCAGCTCCGCTAACAGGTCCAAAATTAAGCGGGTTGGCTGGTCGTAAATCGAGTTCGATACCAATCCATATTCGAGTCACTTCTAACAACTTTTTTATTGTGAACCTAGAAGTACGATCACAGCTTCCTCTTAGTTAAAATTAGAACATACTAAAGTTTTTATTGTGAACATACCAATCCCACACCGATGATGTTAAAGATAAAGAAGTAAGAGGAGGGGTTATATATAACTTTTTCCCTTGCTTCACAAAACAAGGCTTTCAGAAGCCAATTTTTTTACTCTGGATCATATAAACTTAACTAGGTGATCGGGCGGGGTATTGGGTTGTAACGATCAGACGTGTTTCAGGCTGGTTTCAACGGACCTCTTAAAGAACGGTCATATTGGGCCTGGACTCGGATAGGGGGCCTTAAGCAAGTCCTGCCCACTATAACCCGAGGTAACGGGCCGGGTAATCTCGGCTCGAACTCACTTCGGTCATCGATTCTTAACGGTTTAGGCGGATAGGGCTGAGTCTCGGTTTCCGGACCATTTTCCCACTCCTAGATGTAGCTGAGAGAGTTTTGAAGTTTCTTATGACCCTAGATAATCCAACTATGTCTAATACATAGTTCTTATTCTCATGCAGCATAAATTATTTGTATGAGTAAGAATGAGGGGCCCTATAAAATCATTTTCCAAATCATTTTCCAAGTTTGCCAAAAACTTAATGTCTGACAAGAAACACATCTCTTTTATTGCGTGGGTTTCAAGGCGATGTGATGAAACACGTGGGGTGGTACACGTGAGTGTGCCAGAGCTCGTGGGATGCGGAAGACCACGATTTGTCTCCTATCGGGCCAGGACTGGAGAACTCTTCATTTTTTTTTGTTATCTCTCTTGTTTTTTGCAAGGAGAGAATTCATAACGGGGATGGAATAGATGTAAAATTGATTGGAGTGCCAAAATGTCATTAGTTCCTTTTTTTTTTTTTCCTATTTCAACAAAAAAAAAATGTCATTAGTTCCTCAAAAAAAAAGAAAAGAAAAAGGGTAATAGGTTAATGAGATTCCCGCGGCGTGTACAAAAAAATTAGGCGTAAATCCATAGCGTGAGTTTGTGTATTGTTTTTTAACATTTTTCCTTTCTAACTGTATATTTTTTTTTTCTCCAACGCTACCCTTACACTGTACATTGACAACTAAACTTTCCTTTTTCTTTATTTCTCTCTATAATTTCTTCATCACATTTCTCTCTCTAAAATTGATAGACATTTTATTTTTTCTCTCAAAATTTTTATCTATAAATCAAAGAAGCAAAGATTAAGAGTTTTAAGTAGAAATCTAAGGATTCATTATCAAAATTACATGAAGTATTTCTTGAACAAATCTAAATTTTTTTTCCTGAACAAGTTTGGATTTCTTTTCTTGAAAATATCTTGAGGTTTTGTATTAGATCTCTATTATATTTTTCGGTTATAAGATACTGCATATTGAAGTATTAGCTTATTTCGAAATGTACAATACATAAATTTCAGTAAAATAGTTTTAGTTTTGGAAGGAATGTATAGGGAATTTTATTATGTACTGTACATAACAAAATTTCTTATAATTTTTCAGTAAAATAGTTTAAGTTTTGGAAGGAATGTATAGAAAATTTTATTATGCATTGTATATAATAAAATGTCCTATAAATTTTCGTTAACATCATTTATGTTTTGTAAGGAATGTATAGAAAATTTTATTATGCATTGTATATAATAAAATGTCCTATAAATTTTCGTTAACATCATTTATGTTTTGTAAGGAATGTATAGAAAATTTTAGGGTTATTCCCCGAAAAGCCCCCTACTTTATAACCAGATTTCTGCTAATCCCCCTACTTTATCAAAAATACCCAGAAGGCCCCATTTTTTCGTTACCCATGAATGTCTGTTACTCTCTCCCCTCCATCACCTCTCTCTGCCAGGTCATCTATCACACCACATCATCATCTTCTCCGATAGGGACGCCGACCGGTCAAAATTTCGGCCACCGACCGGCAACCTTCATACTTAAAAATAAATACTCCCTCCGTCCCAAATTAAGAGTCCCGTATTCCTTTTTGGCCGTCCCAAATAAAGAGTCTCATTTTTTTTTATATCATATTTAATCCCTACCTTTTCCGAGTATACCCTTGTATTGGATTTTAGAGTTATTATTAGCTAATTAGAATATTTCTTAGTAGATAACACCAAAATCTAGCTCATTCCCTAATAAAGTATCCCATTTTTCATAATGGCTTAAAATCAACATTATTTAGGTATGAGATTAATTAAGAAAGAAAATACCAACACATAAAATACTGCCAACATTTGCTACCAATTCTAAATTTTAAGATTATCACATTTATTGTGTTTCTAATTCAGTGCTTTATTTTATTTTTCAATAGTTGGTCACTTATGGTAAGTGAAGTGAGAAAAATAATACCCTACCATAATTCTTTGAATTCCAAAAAGGATATACTAAATTAATATGCGTAAAAATGGAAAACTAAAACTTGTGAAAAAAAGTTGTATTTTCAAAGTGGAACTCTTAATTTGGGACGGAGGGAGTAATCTTTTTTTCTCTGCTCTCTTTTCCCTTCGTCGGAGGTCTGATTTACCACATCTGTTCGAACAGACCTTGAGAAATGTAGAGAAAATTTTATTATGTATTGTACATAACGAAATGTACAATACATAATAAACATGGGATTTTGTTTCATGGATGGCACATTTGTAATTTTACTAGAAAAAGAAAGAAAAAAATGACTTGTCATTATCTTAATGGATGACATATTTGTAATTTTACCGGAAAAATGGGAGAAACAAAAGATTTTCTTTCACGGCAAATCTGTAAATATCGTGTAAAGTACACCCAGTTTTGCAACATAACTAACAAAAAACTATTGTGTGGACCTGCAACGAATTTTTGTTCTGGACACGACTGGGTTCTCATTAATGAGTTGATTCTGGGCTTTGGGCCAATCCTCCTGGAATAAACTCCATATTATCGTACCAAATTGTTACAAGGAAAAATGTTCTAATTTGTATCAAACTGGGAATTGAAAATATCTTCCATCACATATTCGTTTTCAGTTGATTCCATTTTGACCCCGAATCAGGTTTTCAGAATCTCAAAACAAGATTTTGGGTTTATGGAAACCAAGGGTAAGTCCTAAAAAAATTAAAACTTTTATTAGCCATTGGGGGCTAAATCGAACTGCCAGGCACTGATGGGCTAAAACGGCGAGTTGGTCACAAATTGGGAGCCAAAACAGAATTAACCCATTCAATTTTACGATTACATAGGGATCCAGATTTTGAGTGCTTTTGTGGGAGCACGAACAAATTGATATTTGCCCACCACAAAAGAGATTGACTCTAGGAGTAATCAAAGAAGGTCCCTTTCTAGAATGGTTAGTTAACGTGGTGTTAGTCACCAAAAAGAAAAACACGTGGACATTGTGTGTCGACTATACTATCTGAGCAAGGCTTGTTCGAAGGATGGTTTTCCCTTACCATCATTAGATCAGTTGGTCGACTTGATAGCTAGGTCTACCATGTACCGTTTGTAGATGTTTGTCGATTAAATGCATTCTGCGAATCAAGAACCAACAACATTCCAGACTGATAAGGGATCGTATCGCTACCAACCAATGGCGTTCATCCTAAGGAACGCTTGGACAACTTATCAGATGTTGGGTAACCAGATTCTCCAAGAACAAATTGGGAAGTCCATGGAATGGGCTCATATGAAATCTCAACATAGTCTTTGACAGTCTCTTGAACAAAAAAAGACTAGGAAAAGTGGAGGAGATAGTCTGTCGCCCAAGTCAGGAGGTATTTCTTGCATTTTAAAGGAAATAGTTTAAAAGGTTTAAGTGTAGACAAGGATCTCTCTATTTTAGGGTAAAGCTGATATTCTTATATAGGTTTTGGTCGAGTTGTATTTGGAAAATCTCCCTCTACTGTTTTAAGACCAAAGTAAACTTCTGCTTGGAGCTAGCTCGGATTCACATCTTTGTTGTCCTATAGTGAGTGCAGGGTTTAAGGTGTCTATAAGACTCATGCCCACCTCTCATTTCAATGCTAAGGTAGCAAAGTTTCACCAGATCCTCCTCTTTGATAGCTTCGATGATGATTTATCTATATGCATCCTCAGTCTATCTGCTGACTTCCTTACGGGGTAAAAGCTACCCAATATTTGGTTTAGCACAAGCCCCCCACTCCTTGGGCGAAAGAGGAGGGGCTAAAGAGTATAATAAATCTTACTCATCTACTTGGTAAGGTTAGCTACATATGCTAATATTGAATTAAAGGTTTTATTGCTACTTTTAAGGTGAAGCGTGCCATAAAGAAAGCAAGTCTGCTCAGCTTTGCCTGTTGTTGTTCTTCTAGCACTTAGATTGAGCCATGCGGTTGGGTTAGAAAGTTCGATCATGAAAGTTCTCAATGAATTCAAGCGGGCATATGCATATTATGCCTTTTGATATAACCCATTTATGTATTGATTGTAGATTAAGTGTCAATTTACCCCTGTGTGTTAAAACATCTTTTCGTTGAGCTAATAAGGCCACATGGACTCGTCATTCTCGTCGTTCTGCATTCCATATCCGTTCTGGCTATAAAAGGAAAATTTAGTTCTTTCCATCCTTCCTCTTCTCCTGTTCAAAGTTTTTCAGTTTCTTTCTTTAAAATCTTCATCATTTATTAAGCTCTTGTTCCTCCTCGACGTCTTTTTTTAAGGTTCTATATGTCCAGTTATTTCGATATCTACATCAAGAGTCAACCGAGCAAGAATAAAGATTTTACCAATTCTTAATTTGAAGGAATTCAAAAGACAAAAAATCTCTGCCAGATCTTTCTTGAGTTGGCCTTCCAAGTCCTTACCTGCAAGTAGTTCACCGGGAAAGATTCCAAGGCTAACACTAATTGTTATTTCTTCTTCATCGGATAATCTATTTAGATAAATTTTGGCAAGTCAACACCGGGCGTGCCTTTTAGGTTTTGTTTGGGGAATGTTATGCCCAATCGGGGTTAATGTGAACAATACGAGTAATCCAAGACAAGTAATAGGAATAGTAAAGAACAATCAAGAACAGAACACAGAGATTTACGTGGTTCGATTGGTGAGACCTACTCCACGGTGACAACGGCGCAATAATTTCCACTATGATAAGCAAACAAGTTTGCACAAGAGATTCGTGAGATTGTGTCTTACTGATATCCCCTTAGGGTTTAGTTTATATAGCCACTAAACCCTAATCCCACCGCCTCACCGACTCTCTCGCTACAACCGACATTATACACGAATAACACTAATCACCGACATAAGCCTAGCTTCGCATTCCAGCTCTGTCTCGGAGTCCAGCTTTGTCTCAGAGCATTGCTTCGCATACCAGCTCTGTCTCAATAATCAACTTCGCTAATGGGTCCAAGCTTCGGTAGGTTTAACCGGGTTCGATACCAATCCATATTCGAGTTACTTCTAACAATTCTCCACCTTGACTTGAATATGCTCCTCTTGACTTAGATCTGCCACCATCATAGCTCAGCGCCTCTGAGCCATCGTCGCTCCAGCCCTGGTAGGGCTAACATCTGGAAATCTCAATCAAGTCTAAGCAATGCTAAAACTTGAAACTTGTAACTGCCTTGGTCAGCATATCCGCTGGATTCTCTGCCGTAGAAACTTTCTTCATCGTGATCTTCCCTTGTTCAATCACGTCCTTGATAAAGTGATACCTGACGTCAATGTGTTTAGTTCTCCCGTGATACATTTGATTTTTGGTCAAATGAATAGCACTCTGGTTGTCACAGTAGACCTCTATCACCTCATGCTTCAGGCCGAAATCCTGAACTAAACCACTCAGCCATATTGCCTCCTTCACCGCCTCTGTCGCTGCCATGTACTCAGCTTCCGTCGTAGACAGCACTACCACCAATTGCAGCAATGCTCTCTAGCTAATGGCACTCCCGCAGAGTGTGAATGTGTAGCCCGTCAGCGACCTCTTCCTATCAAGATCCCTCGAAAAATCTGAATCTACAAATCCAACTATCGAACCAAAAGTGTCAGCCTTTTTGTCGTAAACCAGACCAAGCTCTGCAGTTCCTCCCAAATACCGCAGTATCCATTTCACAGCCTGCCAATGACCTTTTTCAAGTCTGCCCATGTATCTGCTTACTACACTAACAGCATGTGAAATATCAGGCCTTGTGCACACCATAGCATACATAATGCTACCTACTGCATTTGAATAAGGCACCCAAGACATGTACTCCATCTCGTCATCAATTGTTGGTGACAGTTCCCCCAAAAGCTTGAAGTGTGCTGCCAATGGAGTACTGACAGGTTTTGCCTCAATCATGCCAAAACGTTCCAACACCTTCTCGATGTACGTTTTCTGAGACAAGAACAGTTTCCCAGCAGATCTGTCTCTCCGTATCTCCATACCCAATATCTTCCTTGAGGCACCCAAGTCTTTCATCTCAAACTCACCCTTTAACTGATCCTTTAACATGTGGATTTCCGACATATCCATGCAAGCTATCAGCGTGTCATGCACATACAGGAGTAGATACACATAAGAACCATCTGATAGTTTCTTGTGGTACACACAACATTCATACCTGTTTCTGTCATAGCCGTTTTTAACCATAAATGTGTCAAAACGCTTATACCACTGCCGAGGAGACTGTTTCAGTCCATACAAAGACTTCTTCAGCAAACAGATCTGGTCTTCTTTCCCGAGAATCTCAAACCCCTCTGGCTGACGCTTATACATTTGTTCTTCCAGGTCTCCATGTAAGAACGCAGTCTTAACATCCAGCTGCTCCAATTCCATATCATACAAAGCAACCACAGCATGTATCACTCTAATAGAGCTATGTTTAACAACATGAGAAAATACCTCAATGAAGTCTATCCCTTTTCGTTGTGTAAACCCCTTAGCTACTAACCGTGCTTCGTAACGTGCATCTTCCACCCTGAGATTCCTTCCTTCTTCTTGAAAACCCATTTGCTACCAACAATCTGCTGACCCTTAGATAGCTCGGCTAATTCCTAGACCTGGTTCTTCCGAAGAGACTCAATCTCTCATTCATGACAAGAGACCACTGTCGTGAATCATTGCTCCTCATAGCTTCTTCATAGGTGATTGGCTCACCTCCATCTATGCTTTCTCCCACATTAAGTGCAAATGAAACCATATCTGCCATCCCATACCTTTCCAGAGCCCGAATGTCTCTCCTTCCCTTGTTCCTCGCAACACTGTAATGAACCAGCTCTGGTTTATCTTCCTCAGCTCGCTCATCTACCTGAGGCCGAACCTCTTCCGGAGTGTCTATCTCAAACTCCACCTGTTCTCCATGATCCTCTTGCTCCACCTGTTTACCAACACCCTCCCGAGCATCTACAGGCGTTACCTTCTGAGTTACCATGGCTAACTCATCAAAGGTAACATTTCTACTTATTAGAAACTTCTTCGATTTTCCATCCGGATTCCACAACCGATAACCCTTAACTCCAGGCTCATACCCCAGAAATACACATTTCTTAGCCCTCAGATCAAGTTTACCTTCTTTAACATGTGCATAAGCCGAACAACCAAAGATCCTCAAGTTCTCATACTTAGTAGAATAACCAGACCACACCTCATTAGGAGTTTTACACTCAATAGATGTACAGGGTGAAATATTCACCAGATATGCTGCCGTGTTCACTGCTTCCGCCCAGAACACCTCCGGCAGCCCTGCATTCGAAAGCATACAACGAGCTCGTTCCAATAAAGTTCTGTTCATCCGTTCCGCCACCCCATTCTGTTGTGGGGTCTTTCGGACGTTATGGTGTCTCACTATCCCTTCGTCTACACAGAATCTATTAAACTCGTTTCCGCAAAATTACATGCCATTGTCGGTCCTTAAGCGTTTGATTGATTTTCCAGTCTGTTTCTCGATCAAGGTCTTCCACTGCTTGAACTTGACGAATGCCTCATCTTTGTGTTTTAGTATGTAGACCCATACTTTCCTGGAACAATCATCTATCAAGGTTAACTTGTATCTACCCCTGCTATGTGAGCTGACCCGAGAGGGACCCCAAAGATCTGAATGGATGTAATCCAGAGTTCCTTTGGTATTATGAACTGTTGTACTGAACTTTACCCGACATTACTTCTCGAAGACACAATGTTCACAGAATTCCAGTTTTCCAACCTTCTGCCCACAGTGTAAACCCTCCTTGCTCAGTATAGCCATCCCCCTTTCACTCATATGCCCAAACCGCATATGCCATAGCTTGGTAGTCTCAACTTCCTTGTCTGATGATGATACCGCTACAGATCCGGTAACTGTGTTACCCTGTAGCACATATAGACCACCACCTTCACCAACATATTTGCAACCATTATCATCCAGACTTCCCAAAGAGATTAGATTCTTCTTCAAATCTGGAACATGTCTGATGTCTGTCATAGTCCTCACAACACCATCGTTCATCTTGATCTGAACAGTACCAATTCCAACCACCTTACAAGGAGCGTCGTTTCCCATTAACACCTTACCGCCATTAATGACTGTGTAAGTGGAAAACCATTCCTTATGAGTACATACATGGAATGTACAGTCAGTATCCAAAATCTACCTATCTTCAGCGAAGCAGGCATTGATCGCCACAACCAAAGCTTCATTACATTCTTCAATGATTGCCAAGACACTACCATCAGCTGCCTCTGCTGGCTTCTTCCTAAGTTCAGGACAATTCCTTTTGAAGTGCCCCTCTTTCTTACAGTTAAAGCATCTGTACTTCTTAGGTTTCGATTTAGACCGTGAACAGTCCTTCCCATCGACCACATGCTGCGACCTTCCCCCTACCACCAAACCATCACCTGAGCTGCTTTCTTCCATTGACCTCCGTCTCAACTCCTTCGAGTTCTTCTGCTTTAACATCCTCAAAGGTTGTAGTTGTTTTACGAGACATAAAAGAATCAACAAAGCTTTCATATGATGGTGGCAGGGATGCAAGCAATAGTACTGCCTTATCTTCTTCTTTGAATTTGACATCTATATTTGTCAAATCTAAGAATACTCGGTTTAGTTCATCCATATGGTCTTTCAACGATTCTCCTTCTAACATCTGTAAGCTAAATAATTTCTTCTTTAGATACAAACAATTAGTTAGAGATTTCGTCATACACCTTGTCTCCAGCTTACTCCATAGCCCATCGGTTGTAGTTTCCGTCGCTACTTCTCGCAAGACCTCATTGCTCAAACAGAGTAGAATCTGACCATGAGCTCTCTCGATGAGATCTTCCTCCTCTGCTTCTGAAAGTGATTCAGCGAGTGCAGCCTTCCTATTCAACGTCTTCAGCAGGCCCTGTTGAACTAATGATGCTCGCATCTTAATCTTCCAAAGATTAAAATCGTTACTTCCATTGAACTTCTCTATCTCGTATTTCGCCATCACAGAAACCTCAAAACCAATGCTCTGATACCAGTTTGTTGTGCCCGATCGGGGTTAATGTGAACAATACGAGTAATCCAAGACAAGCAATAGGAATAGTAAAGAACAATCAAGAACAGAACACAGAGATTTACGTGGTTCGATTGGTGAGACATACTCCACGGCGGCGCGACGATTTCCACTATGATAAGCAAACAAGTTTACACAAGATATTTGTGAGATTGTGCTTACGGATATCTCCTTAGGGTTTGGTTTATATAGCCACTAAACCCTAATCCGACCGCCTCACCGACTCTCTACAACCGACTCTCTCTACAATCGACATTATACACGAATAACACGGGTTGTCCAACTCTGCCTCACAGCCTCGGAGTCCAGCTCTGCCTCACAACCCTGCTTTACCATTGCCTTGTAAACGGGTTGGCAGGTCGTAAACCGGGTTTGATACCAATCCATATCCGAGTCACTTCTAACAAGTCAAATAAAGTTTGTTTGACTCCTGATTGAGTAGGGATTAATTAAAAAATGTATAATTCATAGAAATTAGTCATCATATAATCATATGTTAAGTTAAGAAATCCTTTTTTCGGTAAATAGCTCACTTTACAGGGATGTTTTGGAGAGGTAGATGTTGATAAAAGAGTCTTACTGGTCTCTTGGTGAAGCTTTTCTTAAATGCTTTGCATTCTACGCGTGAGGTAAGATATACCCTCTCGTATCTTCTAGACAAACTATTTTAGAAAACACTACATTTGCGATCTTGTATGGTCTTCCCCGTTTGTGGAATCTCCTCGTTGTTGATGACATTTTCACAAATCGGGTGTTTCTGATGTGTTCGCGAGAACTCAATTATTTGTTGTCAAAATTATTTCGGTTAATAAATTTGATATAACTGATGAGCTAATGTGTTTTATAGGAAAAACCTAAAACTTGAAGTGGCCAACGGATCATGGTAAAATGATGTGTACGTTTGTATCCATAAAAATTGACTCGTTGCAATTAAAGCTTGTGTTGGTGCGTTTTGGAAGAAGACACTTTTAGGGGCTAAACATGATTAACGAAGACTTGTGGATTGAAATGTTAAATAAAAAATAATTTGGCATTGCTGCCCATGTGGAAGGAACTTTTGTTACTCTATAGGTACCAATAAAATTACTCTTCGCACACCGAGGGGGCGCCTAGAGCAAAGTTTTAGGTTGCCTTCAGCAAAACGGGTTTGTATTTGTGGAAGAACCTTTTTTTTCTTGTGCGCATCGGCTGGTGGTTTCCAAAGGCGACGATTATAGGGAATAAAGAATATCTCCACGGCATCAGATAATTGCATCGCCGTGTTTTTCCTGTGCATCGGTTGGTAGTTTCCTGTGCACATCCTCGGGTGGTTTCCTAAATATTGACTAGATTAAACATTGCCCCCAGTCTTCATCTTCTATCTCCTTCTTTCTCTAATGTTGCTTTGTCTCTCCCTCCCTCCCTTTCCTCTCTCTCTTCCCCTCTCTTACTTACAATCTCTCTCTTACTTACTATCTCTCACTCTCTCTCGTTCTCTTACTCTCTCTATCTCTCACTTTCACAATTTCTCTCTCGTTCTCTTACTCTCTCTATCTCTCACTTTCACAATTTCTCTCCCGTTCCCTCAATCTCTCTCTCTATCTTTCATTATTTTTTCTCCATCTCTTAATTTTTCTCTCTCGATCTCTACATTGCTCACTCTCACACACAAACATAGTTCTGGTGAAGGGAAGTATTCCCTTTGCTAGAATCAAACCTTGAGAGACCCTTTCGTCTCAAATGAAGGGGGTTACAGCGAAGGGGACACTTCCCTTTGCCGGAGCTGTGTGACAGAGAGAGAAATTGTGAGATAGAGAGATGTCGAGTGAGAGAAAGAAAGCGACATAGAGGAAAACAGTGAAAGAGAAGGAGATGAAGAAGGAAAAAAGAGATTAGAAGAGAGAGAGAAAGAGAAAGAGAGAGAGAGAGAAATAACAATAGAGAGAGAAACAACGAGAGAGACACAGAGAGAGAGAGAGATAGAGGGTAACAGTGAGTGAGAGGGGAGAGAAGAGAGAGGAGAGAGGAGAAAGAAGAGGTAGAAATGGTGGTCGGAATGGTAGTGTTGGGAAGTTGTGGTGTTGAAAATGATAGAGAAGATAAAGATTAGGGGCAATGATTGATGAAGTTAATTTTTGGGCTAAAACAATATGCCCCCGAAAATATAAAAAAAAACATGGATTCCCTAGAGAACTGGTTTCCCGAAGATCATTTTTTATGCCCCAAAGTCGTGGCCTTCCGAAACCTAATAGTTTCCAACTTTTAGTTGCTTTTAAATCGGACATTATAAAAGGAGAACGATCTCTAGATCTTAGAGGAGAGTCCATATTCTAATTTGGAGAGCAACTTTAAAGGAGCAATATATAGATTAATTAGCTTCTTTCCAGTGCAAGTTTGAGAGATTCAAGATCTACATCGAAGATAAGATACGGAGAAAGGCAAAAGAGAGTTTACACAAGCAACCAATTTTGTCGTTTCGCTCTTCTCTTTTTTGTTACATGTTAATCAGTAATTGAACCATGCATTTAACTCCGAAGGCTTTCCAGCTCTTCTATTGAGGGAAAGGATGAAATCCTAACATGAATATTCAAATCTTAATATCACATTTGTTTTATTATTTCTTTTATTATGCTTTGATGTATTAAATTCATCGTAATTCGGTTAGCCAAAGAAACTAATAACAACTTTGGATTCAAATCACATGATATTTTAAGTGAAGCGGGTTAGGAATTTTGTTTATTATCATGGTTCTTAATTGTATTTTTTTTCGAAAATCGAAGATTGATTTCCATCAATTTAATCAATCTTCGACTTATTAAGAAAGGAACAATAATTCGTATTTTATGATCCAAAAAATGGTCATTAGTTACTAAGGTCAATGAGTCAAAGAAGGACTGAAAGCCCGTGAGTCAACCAACGTTTACTCAACAGGGAGCTTGAATCAGAAGGAGGTTTGGAACTCAAGCCCAGAACTGGGGAGTTGACACCATCGTCCTATGCGCCTTAAGTCATGCCCTGACTCAAATACGACCAGATACGCCCTAGGACTTGCGAGAAGGATAGGATGGTCAACATAAGCGAGGCCGATAGAAGTTGCAAAGTTTGTTCAACTAGTTTTCAACAAATGATTTAGAACATTATGTGAGACCCTGGATTTTTCTGAAGGCCAATATTAGTCAAGATGCCTAGTTGATCATACATAAAGGCCGCGGCTTTGGGGAATAAAGAAAATTTTCGGGGAATAAAGACTTTTCTTAAAACTAGTCAAATAAGATTGACTTTTATGTTTCTTTTTTATTGCTAAGGGGCTTCTAATTTTAGAAGATGCTATAAAAAAAGGCTCCTTCATCTCATCACCTCTTTCTACCACCTCATCTTCTCGCCACCTTATCATCTTCTCCGGCGAAGGTCGCCGACCGGTCCATTTTCCGGCCGGTGACCTTCAAACATAATTTTTTTTTCTCTCTTCCTCTCTCTCTCTCTAACACTCCTGCGAAGGGAGACCTTCGCCGGAGGTCTGGTCTGTCCATGAACAGACCTTGAAGGTCTGTCCACGAACAGACCTTGAAGGTCTGTCCACGAACAGACCAGATATGTTCGTGGACAGACCTTGAAGGTCTATCCATGGACAGACCAGATCTGGTCTGTTCATGGACATACCAGACCTCTGGCGAAGGTCTCCCTTCGCCGGAGTGTTAGAGAGAGAGAGAGGAAGAGAGAAAAAAATTTTATGTTTGAAGGTCGCCGGCCGGAAAATTGGCCGGCGACCATCGCCGGAGAAGATGATAAGGTGGTGAGAAGATGATGAGGTGGTGAGAAGATGAAGTGGTAGAGAGAACATATGAGATGGAGGAGAACTTTCAAAAAAATGTATTCTGTATTCCCCATAAAAATTTATTCCTCGGAGAATTTTCAAAAAAATCTGGATTCACTCGAGAATTTATTCCCCGGAGAATTTTTGTTATTCCCCAAAGCCGCGGCCTACATAAAATGGTCACATGTTGACTATCGTCAATAACTCAAGAAAAAATCAAAAGCCCAACGGGTCAACCCGTCTCAAGGCAATAGGGGCCAAATTTTAATTTACAAAATCACTTTTATAACAAGGGAAATTATGGAAACAAAAAAATTAACCACTAAAGTTAACTGACGGTGTTAACAAAAAAATTTGAATTTACAAAAAATAGGGGGCCAAAAAGGAAATAACTATAAATTTTTATTTTTATTATTTTTTATATTACTTATCGGATATAGATATTCATCGAATCGCATACTGGTGTATCCGTATCCGATCCTATACGAAGATATCGGATAAGGAATATCTGAATCCGTATCCGATATCCGAAATTTTAGATATTTTTTTAAAATTTGAATACGGATACGGATCAGATGTCGAATATTCGGACATCCATTGATTGGCCTACACGTGTTCGCGTTTGGAACTGACGAAGTCCGAGGGATCGACTCATCAGTCATCACCCCACAGACTGAAAACTAGGGAGGGTGGTTAACCAAGTGCTCGTTCCGTGTGAAACGTCTCTGTCCCGTGCCGACGACCCTTGAAGAACATCGAGCTCCCCTCGTTCTTAGGCTAAACCCTTGTGGTGCACATAATATTTCTGTTTGTCCTTCTTCTTTAGACTGTTGGGTTTTGGGTTTGGGCTTTGCTTCTCATTTAGAATCCAAGGGCATGCCTTCAACTTTGTCATGCCTCCGGCTTCTTTTTTCATAACTTTCTCGTCTGAACTCCGATTTGATTTTTGTTTTTATCGTCGGATTCATCATTGTCTCCAGTTCTCATTTGATCCCCGATTTCGACCAAAATAACCCTGACGCTATTTTCTTTCGATCTCTTTCACATCAGATGAAAATGTGATGAATTACTTTATTTTATTCCGAATGAAGCTCCTTACTCCAATTAAGCTACCTAACAAAAACACAAAAATTATGAGCGATAAAACCTGGAACGAACTAACTCATCGTAGTTAAGTGATCTAATAATGTCATTATTGCTGATGTCAAAAAATGGCCTTCCTGATATCAGCATGAAACCGGAGTTGATGCATAACAACCTCCGTTATGTTAAATGTTCTGTTAATCAAGCCAGATTCAGCCGAGTGCTTCTGCCTCTGGTTCTCTGCTCCTTTGCTCCTGCTCCTCGCTCTTTGCTCCTGCTCCTAGCTCCTAGCTTCTTGCTCCTGCTTACTACTCCTGTTCGTCTGTTCCCAAAGGGGGAAAAACCTGCAAAGGGTTCGAAAACGGCTCCGATGCTCAAGACAGTCACGGTGTTCTTTGCAGTAAAAGAATGAATATTGATCGATCCTTTTGGCGGCAAGTTGTGAGAACTCAGAGTTTCTTGTGATCTTTTAGGTTTTAAAGATCGTGTCCTTTGAAGGACGATTTTGGGGCCTTTTATAGGCTTAAGAGGCAGCGATGATTGCCGTGGACGGAAGTTTTCCCTTTGTGTTTATCTCGCATCCAGGATAGATGAAAGTTCCTAAGTTCGAGGATCTTTCATAGATATCCTGCCGATGTGCTAGATCTTTGGGGAGAAGTTTCCTCCCTTGGACGCGTGAAGTCCAAACTTACTTAAACAGTTAGAGATCTGTAGCCGACTGAGATTTCTATGGAGATTCTGGGATTAAGTCGGTAGATTGTTGGTGCACTTTGCCTTCCCAGTTCTAGGCGTAAGACATCGATCGAACCTACCTGGACCCCCTTCATTCATTTAGAAACCCCAAGGCTGATCCGTTCATGCCAAGGGCGTTACAGGGCTTGTTTCCTTTAGCTGACCTCCCAGTAGGGAAGTACGTGAAGGATCGTCAAGGGTTCAGCTGACCTGCTACCTTAAGCCGGGTTGACCCGATGGACTTCAGATCCGATCTTGACTCTCCAGACGTTAGTCAGCGTCTGGACATTTTATGCATCATCATGAGTCCCGCCACTCCTTAGTCAAAAGTAATGAGACTAAGGAGTAGAAGTAACTCGTGTTTCTCAAACCTTATCTCCTTCGACGGCCTCTACATTGGTCGTCTCCTCTCCACAATTCTGGGCCGAGATCAGATAGCATTCTCGAGCTACTTCTTGATTCCCTCTAACCGTCCCTACGAGGTTTGTTCCCGAAACTGGGAATTTTATCATTAGGTGGTTCATGGAGATTATGGCTCTGGATTCCCTTAGGAAGTTCCTTCCTAGTATGATGTTGTAAGCATTCATTTTGTCGACTATGGCGAAGTTTAGCATCATTACCTTTTTTACCACCCCGTCTCCTATTATTATAGGTAACGACGCCGTTTCATCGGTTTCTACTTGATTGTCCCTGAAACCTGTCAAACAAGATTTGTATGATTTAAGGTATTGAGAACATACCCCGAGCTTTCGAAAGCATGTACAACTCATGACTTCGGTTAAACTTCCTGTGTCGACTCGAATGCATCCGACATTCCAATTTGCCACCACTGCGGTTATTACCATTGGCTTTGTGTGTGGAGCGAATACCCCTACCAGGTCATCATCAGTGAAGGTGATGGGCGGCGTTTCCTCACTGGCCCTGTTGAATAGGGCTGGCATGTTTTTTGCCTCATTGGCATATCAGCGCTGTTCTCCCTTGGTGTTTCCGCTAAGGGTTGGCCCCCTGGCGATGGTATTGATGTTGCCAATTGCATCAGCATTCTCTTCTAGTCCTTTGGCTGTCTTCTTGGAGCTCGTGAAATGTGTGTCGGTGTCCAATCCCGGTCAAATTCCTCCTTTACTTGCTGACCTCTTGTTATTATATTCAGGCATTTGTTGCTCTTTCTGAAAGTACTTGTCTAGCTCGCCTTTCCTTACCATTTCTTCTATGAGGTTCCGAAGGTGTTGGCAACTGTCAGTGCTATGACCATATGCTCGGTGAAAAGCGCACCATGCGGTCTCGTTCCCTGGGGGGCTTTGCCTCCTCTCGTTCTTTCTTCCCGAATGACTCTCCTTCGTATGGGATGTTGGATACTTCCTTCATCCTCCGATAATCTTCCTCCTTTCTTATAAATTGTTGGACCTTTTCTATCAGTTCAGCGAGCGTGCCTGGCCGTCGGCTTGAGATCTCTTTTATGATGTCATCCTGTCGGAGACTCATTTTCAAGGCAGCGAATGCAACTTTTGGTTCCAATTCGGCAATCTGTACCATGAGGTTCCGAAACCTTTGCCAATAGGTGGCAAGGGATTCGTTTCTTATTTGGACTATATTAAACAGTTCTTCGGTCTCTCTCTTGATTGTAGTGCTTCCTCGGAAGGCGTCGCAGAAGACTTGGGCGAGTTGCTCGAAGGATTTGATTGAGCCTGGTGCCAATGCTTGGTACCATGCCTGGGTGGGTCCTTTCAGTATGGTGGCGAAAACCACACACCACACGTTCTGGTTGGTAGTATAAAGGTTCATCACCGAAGTATAATTATTGATGAATACTCTTGGATCCTCCAAACCGTGATAGTGGTCGAGTGTCGGGCATTTGAAGTTCTTTGGTTTTTCTGACTCCAATATCTTCCGACTGAGAGGGGGCACGTGTATCACTGTCTCCCCCATTGCTTCTCTTTCTCTCTCTCTCGGGTCAGCTCCCCTACTTGGTGTATGAGCACCTCGCAGACCGTCGGATCGTCGATACATCCTTCGTCGATCCCCTTGTTTTTAGGGACGTATGGAAGGTTCTGGTCCAGTTCTCCATATTTGTCTAAGATGTTCTCTAAGTGCATCTGATCGCCAGGTTGTAATTCCAGGGATCCGGTTGGCTACGCATTACCTGGCGAGAAAAGTCTTCGAGCGTGGATCCTGATTGCTTCCTTTCTCTCCTCCGATGCTACGTTTTGCTTGATTGTTTCGGCCTTACGGAGCCTTTCTTGTAATCGCTTTACCTCTTCGTTCCCTCGTATGCAGTCGGCCTTAAGTCGTTCAATTGTGGCCATGAGCTCAACTGCGTCGGGTATCTGGTGCTGAGGGATCCGCGTGGATTGTGCTCCTCTGAGGACATGTTTTACCTGTGGGTCTTGAAGAAACGGTTAGTGCTAAAAAAAAGTAATGAAAAAGGTTCGAATTACCGAACTGATGATTTTGCTGGAGAGATGCCATCCTTCTAGCGCCAAATGCTGATGTCAAAAAATGGTCTTCCGTTATATCAGCATAAAACAGGGATTTGATGCATGACAACCACCGTTATGTTGAATGTTCTGTTAAATCAAGCCAGATTCAGCCGAGTGCTTCTGCCTCCGGTTTTGGTTCTCTACTCCTTTGCTCCTGCTCCTCGCTCCTTGCTCCAGCTCCTAGCTCCTTGCTCCTGCTCCTAGCTCCTTTCTCCTAGCTCCTTGCTCCTGCTTACTACTCCTGTTCGTCTGTTCCCAAAGGGGGAAAACCTGCAAAGGGTTCGAAAACCGCTCTGACGCTCAAGACAGTCAGGGTGTTCTTTACAGTTAAAGAATGAATATTGATCGATCCTTTGGAGGGGCGAGTTGTGAGAACTCAGAGTTTCTTGTGATATTTTAGGGTCTAGAGATCGTTCTCTTTGAAGGACGATTTTGGGGCCTTTTATAGGCTTAAGAGGCGACGATGATTGCCGTGGACGGAAGTTTTCCCTTTGTGTTTATCTCGCATCCAGGAAAGATGAAAGTTTCTAAGTTCAAGGATATTTCATAGATATCCTGCTGATGTGATAGATCTTTGGAAAGAAGTTTCCTCCCTTGGACGCGTGAAGTCCATACTTGCTTAAACAGTTAGAGATCTGTAGCCGACTGAGATCTCTATGGAGATTCTGGGATTAAGACGGTAGATTGCTGGTGCGCTTTGCCTTCCCAGTTCTGGGGGTAAGGCATCGATCGAACCTACGTGGACCCCCCTCATTCCTTTAGAAACCCTGGGCTGATCCGTTCATACCAAGGGCGTTACAGGGCTGGTTTCCTCTAGCCGACCTCCAGTTAGGGGAGTACGTAACGGATCATCAAGGGTTCAACTGACCTGCTACCTTAAGCCGGGTTGACCCGATGGACTTCAGGTCCGATCTTGACTCTTCAGACGTACACAACGTCTAGACATTTTATGCATCATCAATTATCATGCCGCATCATCAATTCAACAAAAAAAAGAAACTTCGCACCAGAGGCCGAGATTGATTAGCAAGTTGATAAATTGCTGGCTTCCGAGGTAATGCGAGAAGTCCAGCACCTTGATTAGCTTGCAAACACAGTGCTAGTACCAAAAAAGAATAACACATTGAGAATGTGTGTAGAGTATACGAGTCTGAATAAAGCCTGCCCTAAAGACAACTTTCGTTTGGTCATCCATCGACCAACTAGTGGACTCTACATCGAGACATGAGTTTATCAGCTTCATGGATGCATTCACAGGATACCCCCGAATAGCTATGAACTGGTCAGATCAAAAGCACACCGCCTTCCTGGCCGACTGAGGCTTATATTGTTATCAATAGATACCCTTCGGCCTAAAAAAACCGGGGCAACGTACCAAAGGTTGGTCAACAACATCTTCGAGGAACAACTTGGTAAAATAATACAGTGTTATATTGACGACATGACCGTAAAACGCAAAGTCAGGACATACCTAATACCAAATCTCAAGCTAGCCTTGGCCAGGCTTCGAACCTACAACATGAAGCTAAACCCAGAATGTTACAACGTCAACTAACATTTGCCAAGTACTACTGGCCAAAGATGCTAAAAAACTGCATCAAACACACAAGGTATTGTGAGTCCCATCAAAAGTACGCAAACAACTACAAGAAAAATCTAACCAATTGTCGCGCCTATTGTCAGCCCTTGCCCTTTCCCACAAGGAGGAATCGATTTGGTAGGTCCATTTCCCAAATGAACCGGTGAAAAAAACCATGTTATTTGTAATCGTGGGTTATTTTACCAAATGGATCGAAGCCGCGACTGATGATGCATAAAGATGTTCAAACGTTGACTAACGTCTGAAGAGTCAAGATCAGACCTGAAGTCCAACGGTCAACCCGGCTTAAGGCAGCAGGACCGCTGAATCCTTGACGATCCGCTACACTCCCCTAACTAGGAGGTCGGCTAGAGGAAACCAACCCTGTAACGCCCTCGGCATGAACGGATCAGCCATGGGGTTTCTAACGGAATGAGGGGGTTCGCATAGGTTCGGTTAACGCCTTACACCCAGCACTGGGAGGCAGAAACGCACTGACCTACCGACTTAATCCTGAAATATCTAAGGAGATCTCAGTCGGTTATAGATCTGAAAGTGTTTAAGCAAGCTTGGGCTTCAAGAGTCTTAAGGGAGGAAATATCTCCTTGAAGATCTATCACTTCGGCAGGATATCTTTGAAATATCCTTGAATTTAGGATATTTCTAGTTATCCTAGATACAGGATAACTACGAAGGGAAACCCTAATTCGGCCTATAAAAGAGCCTCATATCATCTTCTTCAAGGTAAGCCAGACGAGTCTAATAGACTCCACACCGGGAAGGATCATTCAATACTCATTATTTTACTGCAAAGAGCAATCTGACTGGCTTTAGCGTCGGAGCGGTTTTCTTTCTTTCTGAAGGTTTTCCCCCAGGTCTCTAATGGAAGGAGCGAGAATCGAAGGAATATCGATCATCTAGACGGAATATTCGATCATAACGGAGGTTGTCATGCATCAACTCCCTTTTCATGCTGATTTAACGGAAGACCATTTTTTGACATCAGCATTTGGCGCTAGAAGGAGGGCACTCCAGCAAAATCTTTAATGATTCAACTTTCTTAATCACGTTCATCAATTTCGCTACCAAATTCAACCGCGTCAAAGCTACCAATGATCATGGTTTCCTCTTTATTTTCTCTTAAAAGAGTTTGGTTAAAGATGTTTTGTAAGAAGGAGAAGGTCCTGACGTATAAGGGTTTTCCCTTTTTTTTTTTTTCATGAAAGATTGGCTACTGCCGCCAGAGAGTGAAAGAAATTTCTCTCAATTCAAAGAAAAATAAATCAGGGTCTTACGGTGGTGATAAATCAAGATCAGACCAGCTTTAGGTTAAGAGATGATCCGCTACCCGCTACCCGAAGATGAGAATTAGGGTATTCACTTTGGGCTATTAGCTAGGGTTTAGGATTTCAGTCGTCCTCTTCCTTGGACGAGGCTGCTGGAAGTCTGGATTCGAAAAGTTTGGTTTAATTATTTATCTCTTCTTGGTTAATTATGGGAAGTTTCTAAAATCAAGAGGATTGATTTTATGGTTTCTCCAGTTCAAGTGAGAGAAACCGCTCAGGCAAGGAGGGGACCCTTTTAGGTTCAAACCCTGTTACCAATTTGGAATAACTTAGCCAACAGGATCATGAGGAAAACCTAGTTTTAAATATGATCAGATAGGCTAACACAAAAGGAATGTGGCAATAGTTTTCTTCTGATCAGGGTTAATGAAGATGATGATGCTCCCAATTTGAGATTACTAAGAAACAGTGGTAATGGTGGGTTTAAGAGAGAGAAAATTCGTTTTTGGATGACTGACTCATATGAAGGGATTTTGATTTTAGCAAAGCTCTGGTCAAAAGAAGTAGGTGATGATGTTAAACCCACCATGAGAATTTTGGAATGGAAATCAATTTAACGGTTAAGCCAGGGAACGTCTCCTGAAACACAAAGAAGAAGAAGGTGTCTTGCTGAACGGAAACTGATTCTTTATAAAGGGACACCGAATTCAACATCGATGTAAGGAACCTAATCATCTGTTAAATAGAGAGCAGCTGAACCATATTCATTGTTTCGGGCATCTCCATTGGGTCAAAAAGGGAAGTTGTCTTACTCATGCTCTTTTATGTTTCTTTTTATGGAGTATTTCCTATAATTCGCGATGATGAACTAAACATGGGTCGATCTCGACCAACCTCTTAACAAACAAATCGTATAATCCGGTTACTATTTGTGCCTCCGTGAGAAACTTGGCCGAAAGGCCTTAGGATTATCTCGCTTGATGTTTCTCTGACACATGGAAAACAAAACATACATATAGATATATACCGTAATCCATTCACTTGCATAGTCTCTTGACACCAAACAAACTTACTGAAAAGTCAATTTATTTTTCGAACCATGACACTAAGAGCTAGTTCTGAGACTATACAAGACCTGAGTTTGCTTATCTCATTGGTTCTGATTCATTCGCCGCAAGTTCTAGCTTGTTTACTTTTAAAAAAATTCTAAATTGTTCAATATTAAATTAAGACTTGCTGTTAAAGTCCAAGTTGCTTATTATTAAGTTCTGACCTGCTTGCTATCAGATTCCAATTTGTTGATTACTGACTTATATTTATTTATTCTTTGTAACCATGGCTCGCAGCAAATAAATCGAAAAAAGTTCGGAAACCAGTTTCTGATGTGGAGCAGCATTCCTCATTGCTATTGGGATATCGACTTCGACTTAGGGGAAGCTTCATTCAATGTTATGGGGAACTGACTATCGGCCGAAGGGAAATCTACTCCACCAAATTTCTTTGCAAATCGTGAAGGCCTCTCGCACTCGCATTACCATTATCTTGCTAATTTACTAAATCATGCAGGACTAGGGTTTACCTCTTCCATTAAAATTTAGGTTGCTGAATCTTCAACTCTTTACTATGAGGCCCTAAGTATCACAAGTTATTGATAACTAATCACTAGGTTTCAAACTGCTCATTGCTATGATTTGAATTGTTTATATAGAAATCCTACACTGCCTACTGTTGAGCTTAGATAGCTCGACACCAAGATTGGTTCACTATAAGCCCTGATTGACCTATTACTGAATCTCATGATAAAACTACTAAGTTTAGAAAGATTCTCCTCTATCAATGTCTTGAGAATAACGAAATCCTGTTATTATTTTTATGCTATCAAATGGATTACTGACGGTGACAACGCTATCAAGTTCAAGAAATAATTTTCAGGGAAGAAGAAACCATCTTTGCTAAGAATGGTCAAGCTTTGATGAGTGGCAAAAGACCAGCAGGAACAATCCAGGATTCGGAGCGGAGAAGCCAATCGACCAACTCCAGCTAGAGATAATCAAACTACAACGCGCCAGGGAAGTTTCTCATCTCATAACAATAACTGCTTTAATGATTTGTTGATAGTATCTTTCATACACCCGAGTCCTTGGACCTAGTAATACCTCTCAATTTCCTATAATTATAGGAACCAACACTCAAATAATGTGAAAATAATCGACAGAACGCCTGGAAGAGATCGCTCTCTTTAAACCAAAATATTGTCGAAACGGCAATACACCACCATGTGCTCGGTTTAAACGACCAAGGAGCAGAACTCAAGCAGAGACTTCTAGCTTTAACATCACCAATGCATGAATTAACTCAATTTGGGCGAAACCACTTAGAGGCCCCAAAAATTGAGATGGTTAACACTTTTTCTCGTTCAATCAAGTATAAATATTTGAATTATTTTATACTATAATGCTGCTAATTGGCGAAAGACAATTCGATGCCCGGCTCGACTCAAAACTCATAGGCTTGGATTAGAGAAACAACATTCATTACCGAATAACGGTATTGAATATAAACAGGATAACTTCTTTGATTTCCCTCAACGGGAAGAACTGAGGATAAAAAATCTTTTAAGATAGAATATAAAATTCTTTAACTCTCAGGTATTTCCTTTTAGAAGGGTGTTATGCAGGACTAACTAAACAGAAAAGGGGAATACCTCTAACGAAAGGCAAGACTGAACTCCTCAGTCATTGCAAAACTCTTCAGACAAAGGTCTCATGTCAGAAGTGACGGAGCAAGAACATGGAAAACAGGGAGTAACTCTTACTCATATTAGTTATCCTTCTCTAGTTTGATAATTAGTTCATCACTTTCACTAAAAATCAAACTAATGGGGGTATATATGCATATATATGCTGCTGCATTGAAAATGTTGACAAGTAGGAATGAACTTATGCATATGAACACATCGATGAAGTGCTTGAAAGAAGACAACATGAACTGTTATAAACCACATGCATGAATAGACAACTGATTGCTTATATAAACTAAGCATGTTACATGGTATATCACTAGTAGAATGCCTACTGAAAAGCTTAAAAGAGTACTTGTACGCAAAACATGGGAGACACAATTCCTTGACGTCAACGTTTGGACATTTTTATGCATCATCATGAGTCATTTCACTCCTTAGTCGAAAGTAATGAGACTGAGGAGTAGAAGTAACTCGTGTGTTTTAATCAATGAAGATCTTGAAGTCGAGGATTTTACCTGGACCAGAGCTGTTTTGTGAAGCTTGGTTTTTTCCTTCTGATTTTCCAGAGCTGCCCGTTCCCGAACTGGCTTGTGCTGAGTCGGTGGGGGCTGTTGGTAGTAAAACTTTCTTTCTCTACATCAGCTTTTTGCCAGAACTGACTTCAGTTTTGTCTGCCTTAGACTGTTGGACGCGTGGTTCATCTTTTCGAAACACGTTTCCACTTCGGCCCGAATAATTATTTTCCTTTTTAGCCATGATCTTGTGATGTCATGTATCTGATCTTCTGACTGCCCATTTTCGGCGCTAATCATTTGGGTTGCTGTACACGGTAACCCTTTCAGCATGCGCGGACATGTGGTGTCTTGCTAGTGGTGACACTATCACGTTTCCTTGAAATCCGCTGATATCCCATCTACTAATTGATCTCGAGTTGTGGGTATTGCTGATCATCACTCCCTCGCGTGTTCCCAAGATGTGTTTTGGTCTTCGCCTTTCATGATCATTCGTCCGTTTTTAAGGAGTCTTTTGGCGATTCTTCATTTAGTATAAATAGCATACTTCGGTTCTTCAACTCCTCATCATCGAGAGTTAGAGGAAAGAAAATCCTTCCTTTGCAAATATTTTTCAATTTTGCTCGTTGTCTTCTGTTTTCGTCGGAGATCTGAGATGAGACCTTTCTTCGAGTTCACATTAGTTGTCTGCTTGAAGCATGTTTCTTCATAGTGGTTGTGGTAAAGGGTGCGCTTCTCCATCATGGTCGTGGTAACCTCATGAGCTATTTTGGTGGATCCCACGAAGGAGTGAAGTTACCAGTGCTGTCTCCGGTTGAGATGCTCGGGACAGGGCGATGACGACAAATGGGGTTATTTTTCCCTTGGTTGTCTTCTTGTCTTGGCAATTCTTTGGAAGGTGGCTCCTGGTAAATTCTCAGTTTTTCCTCCTGATTGCATCGGGGGCTTATTCCTTTGTTATTTTAATGCTTTCTTATTATCAACTTCTTTTCCTCTCACTTGAAGCAATTTCTTTTGTAATAAACCTGAGTGGTCGCACTCTTCTTGATGTACTTATGCTGTAATTTCTTCTGTAATAGACTTAACTAAGTAATGAATTTATCTGTTTTGGCTCTCCCCTTATCGTTTGTTATCTTCCGAGTAATGACCACCTTTTCGTGGGGGAGCGCTGATTCGTCTCCCTTACTTACTGCTTTGCCAATATTTTTCGGTTGAATCGTCTGCTCGTTCCTTCTTCTCACGACCCAGGCCTATAAATATGGCTCGGGTGGGTGGATTATTCCATCCGTTCCTTCATGGCCAGTTTGTCTAGCTAGGGGTTTCTCCTTCGTGACAACCTTAGAGTTAGTCTTCGCCTGACGCTCCTTGCTCCCGGATTTTATGTCCGTCGCTATCACATTGACGTTGAAGGCGAAGGTCCGATCAGAGTTTTCCGATTGATCGGCTTGTCGGTCTTTGAGAATCTAGAGGCGATTCTATTCGGCGAGCCCTTTTGTCTCCTGCAACTCTCCCAAAAAGGGGTGTTGGACGACGGCCGGTGAGTGACCTTTGAAGTGGTGGGCTACTTGGTTCGCTTGTTAGATGGTAGTCTGGTGGCAGTGATTATACGAACCTCTATAGAATTAATTCCTTCTGATGTAATCTCCCTGTCTTCTTCTCCTGTTTGTTCTTCTTCGCCTAACATGTAAACAATTGATGATGGGTGTTTCTTGACGCTTTTCATTTTGATTCTGTTTTTATATGCACATACTTAAACATGGAATAGTTACTTGTTTAAAGCCCTCGTCTTATTAATGCATTCCTAATCTTACTACGCATGCTCCGAATGATCGCCCTTGCAAAAACCAAAGAAAGTTATACTTAATCTATCATGCTCTAATCTACTTCCTTCTGCAAAATAAAACCCAAATTAGCATAACTCCGAGAATCATAGTGATTTTTTAATCTGGTTTTGCCCTCGATCATGGCTATCGCTCCCAACTCGCCCCCAAAAGGATCAATCGATATTCATTCTTTTACTACAAAGAGTACCCTGACTGGCTTGAGCGTCGGAGCGGTTTTCGAACCCTTTGCAGGTTTTCCCCCCTTAGGAACAAATGAACAGGATCAATAAGCCGGAGCAAGGAAAAAGAGTCAGGAGCTAGGGCAAGGAGCAAGGAGCGAGGAACATGAGAAGCAGGGAACCAAAGCTGGAAGCAGATTCTACCGCTAGAATCTAACCTGACTTAACAAAACAATCAACTTAATGGAGGTTGTCATGCATCAACTCCCTGTTTCATGCTGATATAACGGAAGGTCATTTTTTGACATCAGCATTCGGCGCTAGAAGGAAGTCTTGAACCTCCGGAGAATCATCAATTCGGTAACCCGAATCCAATTTATTCAACTTTTTTAGACTAACTATTCCTTCAAGTCCATCAAGAAGACATGACGTCGGAACACGGCACCATCACGAATCCAGTGACGGAATCACCTTACCTAGAAAATTGGGGACCCGAAATCAAAGAACCAGAAAAAGAAGAAATTCAGGAGGAAGAAGAAAGGACAGGGGACGTGACAGTACCGGTGCAGATTGGGGAAAAGGCCAGCGAGGTGACTTATATCGGGAGTACCTTGGATGAAGGCGGGAAGGAAGAACAGGGTTCCTTTTTTAGGGCATACCGTCATATTTTCGCCTTCGGTACCGACGAGGTACCTGGAATAGATCCCAGGATCATTTCTCACAAACTCAATGTCAGAGAAGATAGTAGACTCGTAAAGCAGAAAAAGAGGAACTTCACACTGGTTAAACAGGCTGAAATAGCCAAATAAGTCGAGAAACTCCTAACATCAGGAGTCATAAGGGAAGCACGACATCTGGAATGGTTGGCTAACATGGTATTAGTAAAAAAGAAGAATGATACGTGGAGAATGTGCATAGACTTCACCGATCTGAACAAAGCCTGCCGGAAGGACAGTTCCCCGCTACCATCTATAGAACAGCTGGTAGATTCCACTGCCGGCCACGAACTACTCAGTTTTATGCACGCCTTCGCGGGATACAATCAGATCGCCATGCACTGGACCGATCAGGAGCACACCTCATTCCTAACTGACCAAGGGCTATACTGCTACCAACAAATGCCCTTCGGTCTCAAAAACGCCGGAGCCACATATCAACGCTTGGTCAATGGAATATTTGGAGACCAGCTCGGAAAAACGGTCGAGTGCTACGTGGACGACATGATCGTGAAAAGCAGAACTCATATGGACCTGATACCTAACCTCAAGATCGCCTCCGATAGACTTCAGGCCTACAACATGAAACTAAACCCCGAAAAGTGGGCGTTCGGAGTAACATCGGGAAAATTCCTAGGTTTCACGGTAAGCCACAGAGGGATAGAAGCCAACTCACGTCATTGAGAGACATGCCCAGCCCGAAAAGTCGAAAGGATGTTCAACGATTAATGGGAAGGCTAGCATCTCTCTCTAGGTTCCTCAGCAAAATGGGGGACAGAGCCCTACCCTTCTTCAAAACTCTTCGAAAAATACTGGATTTCACATGGACGGACGAAGCAGAAAAGGCGTTTCAAGAGTTGAAGACGCATCTGATGGGGTTACCACTGTTGGTCAGTCCCAGCCCTAGAGACGAGCTTATCGTCTACCTCGCGACTTCAGGAGAGGCAGTCTCGGTAGTAGTGATCAAGACAGTAGGAGGAGCAATGCATCCTATGTACTTCGTCAGCAAAGTATTGGGCGGAGCAGAGCTGAATTACCGGACTGTAGAAAAATTGGCGTACCCGCTCATCTTAACGGCCAGGAAGCTTCGCCCCTACTTCCAGGCTCACGTAATGATTGTACAGACTGATCGACCACTCAGAAACATACTCTAGAAAATAGACCTTTCAGGACGATTAACTAAATAGGCAGTAGAGTTGAGTGAATTCGACATCAGATATGAACCCTGGACTGCGATAAAAGGACAGGCGTTGGCGGATTTCGTAACAGAATGCTTAGTCGCGGCAACCGACATTGGACCAGAGCAAGTCTGGACTCTTTTCGTAGATGGAGCTACAAGCAAAGCCACGAAAGGAGCAGGAGCAGTGCTGATCAGCCCGGAAGAGGAGAAAACTTTCCAGACCACCACGTTCAAATTCCCCGTAACCAATAATGAAGCTGAATACGAGACTCTGTTGGCAGGTTTGAAACTGGCTCTGAAAGCCAGGGTTGTTAGTATTCAGGTATACAGCGATTCCCAGCTAGTTATCAATCACGTCAACAGGGTTTATGAAGCAAAAGGGACTGACATGATAAAGTATTTGAAAAAAGTCAAAGAACGAATTGGGCACTTTGAGAAGTTTACTCTCACCAGGATACCTCGGTAGTAGAATACACTGGCCGACGCTTTGTCAAAGATGATCAATGGCCAAACTACCATTCCTGGAGTAATATTCCACACATTAGAAGAAAGAAGCATTGACAGGGCACAAGAAATAATGGCAATCAGGATAGCACAAGGAGATGTTTGGAAGAGACCATATATCGAATACTTACTAACTCAGAAATTACCGGAGGACGTCAACGAAGCTAAGAGGATACGCAGGAACGCTTCGAGATATACCTTGCTTAGAGGACTACTGTACCGAAAGTCCCTCATTCACCCCTTGCGGCGCTGCTTAGCGAAGGATGAACTACTATACCTTGCCAGTGTACGCCAACGAATATCGACTACAGCCCACCGAACTGACACCAATCACAAGTCCTTGCCCCTTTGCGCAATAGAGAATTGACCTGGTGGGACCCTTCCCAGCAGGAACAGAGGGAAAAAGATGCTGCTGGTCATGGTAGACTACTTCACCATTTGGGCGGAGGCGGTAGCATTAACGAGGACTCGGACGAAGGAGATTATCAGCAGATTGTGGAGAAACATAATAACCCGGTTTGGGGTTCCGAGGATCCTAGTCATGGATAACGGGCCCAGTTCAACAATGAGGCCATGAAGGAGTTTCTTGTAGAATATGGGATCAAACCAGCCTACGGCAGCTCAGCACATCCTGCCGGAAACGGACAAGTCGAGGTAACTAACAAAACTTTGGTTAAGTATATTAACACCAAATGTCACGAAAACAAAAACTGGGTGGACAAACTCCCAGATGTACTATGGACCTACCGCGTCACACTGCGGAGAGCCACGGGGGAAACACCCTTCCGGATGGTATACGGCATGGACGCCATGCTACCCGTAGAAATAGGTAAACCGAGTCTAAGGATAAGACACTTAGACCCTGAAACCAATGAACAACTAGCGTTAGAACATCTAAACCTAATCGACGAAGTCCGAGACCGGGCAGAGTTAAGAAACCTCGCCTTCAAAGACACAATGACTAAACATCAAAGATCTCACATGAAGATAAGAAAGTTTGATGTCGGAGGTACGGTATGGAGGAATTCCAAGTTTACCCAAAAACCATCGGCAGCAAAACTCTTCCCGACATGGGAAGGGCCTTATAAGATAGTGAAAGTCGTGGGTCCCGGTACATATAGATTGGAGAACACATCAGGACAGATCTTCACACACCCTTGGAACGCGGAACATCTGAAGTTCGCCTTCTAGAAGAAGAACACTGATGTACCTTGAACATGGCGAAGTCAGCTAGGCCTGAGAGACAAGAAATAAACTCGTCTGTATGGTGCTATATCAAATAAGGATGCTATAGAAAATAGAACTAGATCTTAATGCACTTAGAAGCATGCACTAGTAAAATTCACTTGACCTTAATAAAGTCGGCAGCCCTGACAACTGAGTCAATGATTAGAGATCCCAAGGAGGAGTCCTAGTTAAACTCGTTTTGCATTGGCAAAACAGGCAGCTCTGGTAGCCACGACTATGACCAGAGGTCCGAAGGAGGAGTCCTAGTTAAACTCACTTTGCTTCGGCAAAACAGGTAGCTCTAGTAGCTAAGGCGACGACCAGAATCCTCAAGGAGAAGTCCTAGTTAAACTGAAACTTTACTCGAGTAAAACTGACCCCTCACAAAGGTCCCAAGGAAAAGTCCTAGTCAAACTGACCGTGCTCAAGTCGGAAAATAAGGCAGCTCTGGTAGCTACGGCAACGACCAGAAACCTTACAAGGAGAAGTCCTAGTTAAACTCACTTTACTCGAGTGAAGGCGGTCCCCACTGAGGATCCTAAGGAGAAGTCCTAGTTAACCTACAGCCCTGGCAAAGGTGACCGGGGGTATAAGGAGAAGTCCTTGCGAAACTAGTCATGCTTAGGCAGACAAAACAGCCCTGGTAGCGAAAGCAACGACCGGGGGAACGGGAGGAGTCCCGGTGAAAACTAGTTTCGCTCGAGTCAACGAAACCAGCCCTGGTAGCGAAAGCTATGACCAGGGGCTGAAGGAGAAGTCCTAGCCAAACTAGTTGCGCTTAAGCTAACGAAATCAGTCGTGGTAGCGAAAGTGACGACCAGGGGCTTAAGGAGAAGTCCTATCTAAACTAGTTGCGCTCAAGCCAACGAAACTAGTCTTGGTAGGGAAAGCGAC
>BEHA01003007.1:7590-18301 GCA_002897215.1 Eschscholzia californica subsp. californica | reverse complement strand
ATGCGTAAAAAAATTTAGATTTTACGTTTGCTTATACAAGGGGGGCCAACTAAAAAATTTGGCACCTGGCCCCCAGATTCTCAGGCACGGCCCTGCAAGATAGTTAGTCTTTTCTGAAAAACGGTTTTCTGAACTAGGGTTCTCAATTTTATTCCTAAGGTTTATCTGAATTTCAGGAGTTGAAATCAATGAAGAGAAACATGGACTAGGAAGTATTTTGTGATTCGAAACAACTAATTCTTCTTCGGGGATTAAATACAGATCAAATAATTGTTCCGTACATGGTTTCTTCATATCACGAACAAAGTTTAGGTTTGGTGACGGAAAATTACTTCCTTCTTCTTCCTCGAACAATTTTGTTCCTTTTGTGAAGAACTTCTTCTTCAATATCTTCGATCACAGTGACCGAAGTAACGCTGGAGAACTGTCTACTTGATTCAATCTTTATTTCCGCATATGACAGATATTCATCCAAAGTAAGAAAACATACCTGGAGATATTTTTCAATGTAGTCCAATCGTCTATGAAATTTTTTCCTTCATTAGTGAGTCTCCATTGCATTGCATTGAACTGTTCATAGATTCTTTTCGACATATGTTGCTCAACAAAAAAAAACCTTATCTTTGGCATGAACATCTTGATTTCTGAACCAATCTTCCATGTGCTGAATCAGAAATTTATATGAAATTGATCATCAAAGAGTGGAACTTTAGAGACTTCATGAATTTTTCTTTCATCTTTACGATTAATATAGAATTGACGTGCATCTCGACTAGGATCCCAACATAAATGTGGAAAACATTTCCAACATTCAAGAAGAGACGTAACCATAAAAAAAATTCATCTGTTCCTAGATTCTTCTAGCTCTGATACCAGCTGATGTAGATTGTTGCGGAAGCGTAAAAGTAATGGAATCCACCATTAAAGCTATGATCAACTAATTAAAACACCGATAAAATAATAATAAACGATAAACTTAATTATAAACTTGATTGATAAATCTTCAAAGATCTGAATAACAAAGACAAACTGGACTCCCTTTTATCGGGTTTAGACACATCTAGGTAGACACAAACTAAGAAAGAGATAACTTCTAAAGAACTAAATCTTCTTGATTGCCATTATCCTAAATAGAAATATCAAATAAAGAAACTTCTAAACCTTGGACTTGCTACATAACTATGTTGGAGTTTGCCGAGAGGCCCATGTTGATGGTCTCCATCTGGGTTTTTTCGAATGTAAAAACAAAGTCAAAAGGATTTAGGAGCTGGGGTTTGCAAATGTTTGTTGTACCTTTATAATTTCCTTTAGTGTTAATCTAAGTGTCATTTTGTTAACTAGTTCGACCTCAAATTATATTTTAACGAAGTTCAGTTTCAAAACTTTTTCGTCATCAATATCTTTTCTATCCGCCATCATCATCATTGTCATCATCAATTTACACTAATTTTTTGCTCACAGTTCAGTGAACGGAAAAACTAATTTTCTCACTAACTGTCACTACTCCACTATAACAACAGATATTAAAAGAAATGTGCACAACCAATTTGCACAAAAGACTAAGATATATAAGATAATGGCAATATATTAAGACACTACAGAGTGCAACCACCCCATAAACCCTCTTAATTAGTTACCATTATCTTTCCTAAGTTCAAAATGATATTCATCTACACGGGGATAAGACAAAGGGCATTTTGATTTTTTTCACACTCTGAAAATATCAAACTTTTTTAGAGGACAGTCACACAAAGAGTTACCTGGGTGGTGTTTGTATCAGTAGTTTGTAAGTAGATCCAATAACTTTCTTAGATTTTAAATCGTTAGACCAAAAAAATGCGTATTGTCTTATTAGAGGACAGTCACTCAGGAGATGCTTGTATCGGCTTTCTTTGTAAATAGATCCAATAACTTTCTTACATTCTTAATCGTTAGATAAGGGTTTCTATAGATTTGGTCACTGCAAAATTTCAGATAGTGTTTGAAATTTTCACAAATTTGTATGAATTTGCAATAAATTTCAGCCCACAAACAATGACTAAAAAAAAATTGTTTGGAACTGTACCAATCCGCTGGTTAGAAGAGTTTTTTACTCCAATGTTTAGTTGCAAATGCATATAGTGTCCATGACTTATTTGAATCTATTTAGGTGCTCCAATATTTTTCTTATGAATGAAGGTCTCCTTCTTTTGCCAAGGATAAGTTATAATGTTACAACTTTGTTTTGTAACTTTTGTTCTTTCCATATAACTGTTTTGATTTGACTCTTTTTTTTAGTGTTGCATCTCATTTCAATAAGAAATTGTTAGAACGGTCGCTATTTTATTATCTATTATATAAAACGCAATGTTTTTTGCTGACTAGGACAAACCAAAAGATAAATCTGGCCGTTTGTTCAGTTTGACAATAAATCTTGATGGCTAGATCTCTTACCTCCCTAACAAAAACATAATTTGTTCACCCACTCATTATCACGGTTATCCGTTTTATATATCTCTAAATCATAACCATCTGATTCACTATCTTCAAATCTCAACCCTAACCTATATTACCCTCACAAACCACTCATACAACCTTCTTTAAATGTCCTCTACTAAATAGTCATTATATATAATAAATGTCATTAAAAAATTTATATAACTTCTACTCTCTAAAAAATTGAAAAATTAAAAAAAGTTCTGTGATTTTTAGAGTTAATGATGATTTAGTATACCCTTTATACTCAGAAATACTAAAAGGTTCCATGATTTTTCATATTATAAAACATGATTTTTGGATTATGAGAAATTTGGTCAAACATATGGAAAATGGTGACGTCCAGCCTTTAGATAGATTGCTATTATTATCACCACATTATATTTATATATAATAGATATGTTATATATATATATATATATATATATGTCATTAAAATAGAAATAAAACCTCTCACATCTACTTCTCTTTTTCTCTCTAATTTTTAATTCTGTTTTTATTTTTCTCATTACTAAATTGTAACTGTCCCTCTTCTTCCTCTTCATCATTAATATAATTTATTATAATAAATATAGGCCATTAAAAATGAAGTAAAACTTCTCATATATACTCCTTATTTCTTCTCTAACTTTTAATTTATGTTTTTATTCTCCATCATTAATAAATTGTAACTCCCCTCTTCTACTTCCTCTTCACCATTATAAATTACAATGAGCTAACAAATCATCTCAGTTTCTTCCAGTGATATCTGTCTCTTCAAGGTATTTATTTGTCTCTCAGATATTGCGATATAGAAATACAAATTTACCTATTTTTCTGACACTATTCTCTCTTACAGGTACACATTTATTTCTCTCATATTATAAGCCAGCAAATACCAATTGGTGTGTCCTTTTCTGATTGTTATTTGTTGTATAAAGGGATTCGTGGACGATGCACTTTCAAAGCGATGTGTATGTAGTTAATATTATATTTTTTTTTAGTTTTTATGTGCGGAGATTTTGTGTTTGTTATGGATTTTAATAGCTATGGTGATTTTTACATAGATTTAAGGCATTTGGTGAAGTCGATGGAATTGAAGTAGCTTGGAATCAATAATAGGAAAGGTAGTACTTTGAAGTGTTTTCTTGACATGTCAATGTGAAATATAGAAATAGTTTATGTAGAAAATTATGAATTTCTTTTTTCTCTTAATAATATCTATTATTAGGTTTGCAATATCCAAACTGATTTTTGTTTTCAAATTCTACAGGTAACACATCCAATCTGTGTTTGTTCTTTTTGTATTTTTGTTTCTTGAGATGTACTTATTAAGAATTCAAACTATTAACTGGGTGAAATATATGTTCTTTTTAATCGTGTTATGGGCTTCTCTCTGCAACCGAGGTGTTTGATAAATTGGATTATTCATTTTAAGAAAACAATGAAATGTTTATTTTATTTTGTAGATTTTTTTAGCAGCTCCAGATTGCAGGATTTTCAATCTTGATAATGTATATTACATACTTTTCCAAGTTTTTCGGTTAATAACTTTTCATCTTCCTCAGTTTTTTTTTTTTTTTGAGAAATAAACGTTAGATTTTCGTATAGTCGAAAAGGGCTAAATAGTTTATGTCAAAAAGTGTAGATCAATTTCTAAACTTACTTCTTATCGTCTATCTAATTTTCATTTGTGGTTAGTATCATCTAACTATTAATTTTATAATTATTCATAAGTTTTTGTTATTTTAGTTTAGAGAATACAGATTTGCAGAGAGTAGTGGAGTTTCCTCTTCAAAGTATTTAGATTTGTAATATTTCTTATCAAGATCTCTCCCTTTCCCTCCCCCTATATACATAAATCTTATTTAGATATGTCAACACAAATATTTAATTTCATAGTCTTTAACGCAAAGGGAAAAGTTAAGGTCTTTTTACTTTCCTTCTTTTTTCTAACATTTGTTAATATTAGTATTCGCTTTAATTTGTTCATTATACTAATTAGTATTATTTTTTATTTATTTTTAATTCGGTAATTTTATCGATTGAACTTCATTTATTCCGAACTAACAACTCAAAATTTTATTTAGCTTAAAAATTCGGCTATTAGTTGTTTATAAAGATCCCATATACTACCAATATTAAAAAAATTCTACAAGTATGTGACAACTAATGTGAAACCCTTTTTTTCATATGAAATTTGAAGCAAGTGACTGAACTTATATAACCTTCAACATAGTTCAATTTAGGATTTTGGTTTGCTAAACAAATCGCTATGACATGTTTTGATGTTGCACTTTACCAGGAGAAATTGAATGAAGTGTGGAGACATACATAAATAAATAAGACATACCTATTAATATTTGTGTATGTCTCTATAAATCGCCTATGAAGTATTTTTTTTTTATCAATGAAACTAGACAAGGAATGATGCACAAATCAAGAACTATACGAAATAATTATGAATTTATGACTTGAAAATAGCATAAAATGTTCATACCAAGTTAAAGGATATAGTAAATTAATCAGAAACATGACCAGCCCATCATGAACAAATGGAACATAAGAATACCAACATAGTGGACTGGACCTTTGTAGTTGCTATTACATAATGAGTCTGATAGTTTCGCCGTGCCGGAGGCACGGGCTATACCTAGTCTATATAACAAAATACAAAAGTTGTGACTAGGACAAGCTGACTAGGATCAAAAAAAGAGAAAAATTGCCAACTAGATTGAAAGATGACACCTTGTACTTTCCCTTCAAACTTCACCTTGTATTTAACCATCCATAGGTGCTTAGACATAATGGTGCTCCATAACCGTCCCAACTAATGGCATTCCATAGCCCATTTAAGATAATGGAATTCCAACCACTTCTCCTCCATAAACCCCCATAAGTGAATTCTAATGGTTTTTAAACCTCCTCTACTCCTCCAATAGTTCAATTCATCTAATTCAATGAATCAAAAAGTTCATGCAACAACTATCCCCGGTAACCTCCCTCTCCTACCTTTTTCTTTCTTCACCCTCCTTAATGTTCATATATTAATGGATTGTTTTAGACTTTTGGTTGCTCTACTTCTCTATAAAATTTTTATTCGATCTCAACTACAACACATGCAGTGTTTGATACATTGTATGAAAGAGTTGTTGAACAATAGCTAGGTGAGATTTTTTTTTTTGCAGCAACCTCATTCAAAATTGGTGATCCGTGTTATTTAAATTTCCATATCTATAGTAGCTGTGTTTTTTTGCGAATAATAGAAAGTACCGGTATAGTTTCTATAATAGTTGTCAATATCAGGTTGATACACAACACAATCCTGGTACGAAGCAGAAGCTCAATTTGTCAAGAAGAAAAGTGAAGAAGGTTAAAATTGTTTCTAATTTGTTTTTCAGTTTCGAATTCATTTTCTTATGGGTTATGGAGATTGAGTTCTTAGTATAGCCTCATTTTTCTATTTAGGTTTAGCATTTTATGAAAAAAGTTTTTGCAGATTGATGATGAATTAAGAAATACTGAACTTCTCAAAAAGTCGGAGCGAAAGACAACTAATAGTTTAATTGTAACAAAGAGGAACAAGGACTTCGATGAAGAATTTTTCTTTCATGCCTAGGATGCTTGCAGGATCGTGATGGTAATTTAAAAGTACTAACTTAATCTTCATGGTTATGATGCATAGAATTTTGAAATCAACTCTATTAATATGTCAATACATATGTACTTTAGAAGCTTATAATTGTGAATTCTATCGTGCTTTGGGTGCAAATTGTTTTCGTGTAAAATACTTTTTAAAAAATTGAGTGGCATTCCGATATGTTTCTTGTAAAAAGTTCCTTTAAAAATTGACTGGTGCATGAATTAGCAATCTCAACAACCACCAGATCAAAATAAAGACAACATCACTCTTTGAATCTTCATTATGATTTGCGAACATATGTAATTGATATTTCATTTCCTATGTTGTAAAATTATCTCAAATCTGCGGCCCCAAATGCTAAAGTTTCTCCAATGTTTATCATTTTGTCTTGCAGGTTAAAACATAATATGGCACTAGTATAAAACAACAAGTAGACATGATAGCACTCCGCCAAAGGAAGTAAAACCAGTTAAACATTTTATTAAACACTACAAATCCAGAAATTCAGTTTTCAAGCACTACAATCGTTGTATCTCCCAGAAATGAAACTACGATGGAAAATCAAATTGGTTCGTGCATAAAATGTTGATTTGCATGAATGTTTATATATCAATGAAAAAATGTAAAGTTTATACGATATTTTTTCCTTATAATTTGGTTAGTGATGATACAAAAATCTGGAAGAATTGTAAAATTTTAGTTAGATAATAGTTGACATATATAATGTTGAAAAATAATGATAATACTTTGAAATAATCGAAAGTAGTTTAGAAAGAATTCAAATTCCTTTGTTACAAAAATATAATCGGATGCATTTTTTGATTTTTGGTTAATTCTTTCTATTTTCTAAAAAATAAGAACCTGAATACGTTTGGCATAAACTATTAAGGTGGTTTAACATTCACCATGCAAACAGAGAATTACCAAGGTTAGGAATCTCCTTAGAATTAAAAATAGACTAACAAATACCAAATCACTTTAAGAAATCTTAAATTATTATCTTCTTCTGCAATCATCCTATGCATAAAGTGTTTTACAAAATAGTTCGTGCCGGAGGCACGGGTCATGCCTAGTGTATATGTTATAATTACTTTTTAACAATTTTGGTAACTAAAAGATTTCTTAAAAAATAATTAAAATTGAATGAAATTTTGGTTGAAAATTTATGAAAGGAAATTTCAAACAAAAATCTTGGTCTATCTAAAATTCAAATATGAAAAGTCAACTTACTTTTTCCTTCTTTGAGAGAATATGTCATTACTTTATTGCTTTGATTTCCAATATCATTTGTTTCCTTCTCTGATTGACATGTCATTATTATTGATATTGCCTTTTAAGATCAAATCAAATATGACATATTCTCTCTTATTCCTTTGATATTCCTTTTCCATTTTAATCGTTAGATCATTGGTTTTAAATCTAATTCACTCGCTGGATTGTTAAGATTTTGTTGTCAAAATCTAGACCGTCCATTTAGAATGTCGACATTATGTCACATATTAACTTGACTTTCAACACTATAAAAATGGGTCCTTCCCTTTGGTTTAGACACAGAAGAAAATCTACTTCTCTATCTCTTGTCTCTTATTTCTTATACACAATCTTCTTCTCAAATTTTTAGTTCTTTTATTTTCATAAAGTGTCAAGATCTTACAGATCAGAAATACGGAATGCTACTATATTTGTGATTGACTGTTGAATCCTAGAGGCAATCGTCCAATCAACTGCATATCATCTCTGAGAGGATAGCAGGGGCGAATTTTGTCTTAAGGACAACGTGTTGAACACGTGCCTCAGTCGAGTCCTTCACCTTTCACTGTGGTTGCAGGTCTTTTCTCAAGATATAAGACATCCCTGTCTTCATCAAAGTAGATAAGTTATTTTATTTTCATTCAAGTTTATTTGAAACTGATAGAGAAAATTTATTTTCAGTAATATATTTATAACAATCTTAAGACAAAATTCTTCTATCTATTTTTCACCTCTATTTTGTTTTAATTTCTCTGTTTTGATCAAAAGAAAAGAAAACAAATCTTATTTACCAAGTTGCTTATTTGTTTAATATGGGCTACAAAATGAGCTTTGAGAAACCAGAAAAATTTGATAGCCAAAACTTTAAAAGATGACAACAAAAATGATTACTTTTTCTGACCACCCTCAATATTCATTATGCCCTAACAGACCCTCAACATTCATTGGGGAAAATGAATCGGGAAAATTCGAGGCTGAAGAGGCATGAAAAAAAAAACTTACTACTTATGTAGGAATTATATTTTAAATTGTCTTGGCAACACTCTATATGATATCTATTGTCAAACAAAATCTGCTAAAGAGTTGTGGGATTCCGTGCAACAAAAATATATTTCTGAAGATGCAGGAATCAAAAAATTTGTAGTCAGATGGTTCCTCGATTTCAAAAAGGAAGATGCTAAATCAGTTGTTGAGCAATTCCAGGAACTCCGGTTAATCATAAACAAAATAATGACATAAGGAATGGTGATTGATGAAGCCTTTCAAGTTGCTCCAGTAATAGAGAAAGTACTCGCCAACTGGAGTTAATGTAAGAAAAAATTACGTCATAAATGGAAGGATATAGATATGCAATATCTAATCCTTCAAATCAGAGTAGTCGAAGAACACCTCAAACGGGAGAAAAATGAAGTTGTTGCATCTTTGATTTCTAAAGCTCATTTGGTTGAAGAAAAGAAAAGGTTTATTAACTTTAAACCTCATATCTCGCGAAACAAAGGTAACTCTAAACCTAAGAGGGGTACCACTAACGCTAAAGAAGGACCTTGTTTTGTATGTGGCAAACCCGGACATATAGCTAAATATTGTAGACACCGGAAAACTAATAATAACAAAAAACCTAAACCTAATATTGCTAATTTAGTTGAAACAGAGAATTTTTGTGTTGTGGTCACTGAAGTTAACTTAGTGACCAATGTGAAGGACTGGTGGATGGATACAGGGGCCACCAAACATATTTGTTCATCTAGAGAGATCTTTACCTCATATACTCCAATAAAAGATGGAGAAAAATTGTACATGGGTAACTCTTTTTCCTCTATTATTGTAGGCAAGGGAAAGGTGGTCCTGAATCTCACCTCTGAAAAAAACATGACTCTGAATGATGTCCTTAACGTCCCCGATATTCGGAAGAATCGAATCTCTGTTTCAGTTCTTGACAAGAAAGAGTTTAAACTTGTAATAGAGTTTGACAAAGTTATTCTCACCAAGGGAGAGATTATGTGGGGAAAGGTTATGCCACTGAGGGCTTATTTAAATTAAATGTCCTTGACTCTGAAATGAATAAAGCATGTACTTCTGCATACTCTATTGAATTATCTAATATGAACGTATGGCATGGTAGACTGTGACACATTAGTTCCTCTTCACTTCAACTACTAATAAATCTAGGATATTTACCTAAAGAAAAATTCAAAGCTGGAGATAAATGTGCAATCTGTGTAGAATCCAAGCTAAAAATGAAAACATTTAAAAATGTAGACAAAACGACTAATAAACCTCTAGAACTAATTCACACTATCATGCGAGACTTAAAATTTACTCCAACTAGAGGAGAAAAAAAACTACTACATAACTTTTATAGATGACCATTCTAGGTATTGTCATTTATACCTACTACATAATAAACATGAAGTATTAGATGTATTTAAAACTTATAAATTGGAAGTAGAAAATCAACTGAATAAGACAATAAATACTTAGATCAGATAGAGGAGGAGAATATATAGGAGACTTGTTCTCGGAATTCTGCAAGAATAATAGAATAATACATCAAACAACCGCTCCTACTCACCTCAATCTAATAAAGTGGCAGAAAGAAAAAATAGAACACTAAAAGAAATGATGAATTTTGTGTTAATAAGTTCAGGGCTACCCTACAACCAGGGGCGGCCCGTGACCAAAGCCACCAAAGCGGTCGCTTTGGGCCCCAAATAATCAAGGGCCTCATGTTTCTTATTTCGTATGTAACTTTCGAAAAACTAATTATACTTTAAACCAATTTCAAACATATCTTAAGGTGTAGCTTAATGGTAAAGAGTTTAGATCTTTAATAAAAGGTCAAGGGTTCGATTCCTACTCTTTGAATTGTTTAAATTTTTTCTAATATCCATTGTATGGGGCCCCAATTTTTAATTTCGCTTGGGGCCTCCGATATACTTGGGCCGGCCCTGCCTACAACTTGTGGGGGAAGTTATTCTTTCTGTTATGTGTTGAATAGGGTACCTTCTAAAAAACAACAAATTATGAAATGTGGAAAGGACGAAAACCAAGTTTTAAACACCTGAAGGTGTTGGGGTGCCTAGCCAAAGTAGCAATTCCTTTTTCGAAAAAGACAAAGATAGGTCCCAAAACCGTAGATAGTATTTTCATAGGTTTTGCAGAAAATAGTAATGCATATCGCTTCTTAGTTTTCAACTCTTTGGTTTCAAGCATAAGTTAAAATACTATAATAAAATCTAGAAATGTTAAATTCTTTGAAACCACATTTCCTAAGAAACTTAAAACCCTTAAAAGAAATGAACTAAAAATGAATGTATTGCCTTCTAGTAGTCGTCCTGCTCCCACAATATAAGATGAACCTAG
>BEHA01003006.1:0-18434 GCA_002897215.1 Eschscholzia californica subsp. californica | reverse complement strand
TGTTATGTATTGATTGCCAGTTGATAGCTATGTTTCTGTCCTGAATATTCCTTATCAAATTGTTGTTGTCGCTTTCAATTATGATGTGGGTAAGATGGAGCTCTTCCGCCCATATGACAGCTTTCAGGATGTGGTATCTCAACATGTAACTCCACATATTGAACTGGATATATACGATATTATATGAAAGTTCAAATCAACAACCATTTCAAAATTTATATTGTATCATGAAATTTCAAATTAAGTAGCATTAGTTATACTTTAATGTTAGCAACGATCGAATGCTTTACTCAAGATTGTACCAACATTGCTCTTCCATAAACGTTTTAAATATTCAGTTGTTTTAATAAAATTAGAGGGATCATATGAAGCAACCAAATATAAATCACATGTCAAATTTAAGCAGCCATAAAAATAGCAAATATAATCACAATTGTTATAATAATGGTTAATCTCTACTTCATCAATATTTTGGATCAATTATTAACTCAAGTAACACGGAAAATATGGTTAAGCAAGATCAATATCGAGAAATGTTTAATCAATATTAATTGATGCTATTTTAGGCAACTCTAATTTTAGTCAAGACAAGCGTTAGACAAAATTAACTAAGGTAGTGTCTGTGTTTGTTTTTGAGATAAACCAGAAATTCATTTATACGAAGTATACAATCCAACACATTACATGGTTTAGAGAATTTTGACTTCTTTGAGTATGACATGAATTTACTAATGTAAATAACAACATGAAATTTACAAAAGTAAAGACAACATGAGTGAAAAGGTGTACAATATTACTAAAATAAAATAAAAAGACCCTAAAGCTTACAAATTAAAGATCCTAAAGATCATGAAGGAAACCCTACACTAAGCGAAATAGTGTCCTAAATTGTTAACTAACACCTAAAACAAAAACTAAATGTAACCGAATTTCTCTTCTATGAATACAGAATTCTATGGAACAAAAAAAAAAACTATTGGACAAAAAAATTAGATAAAAATAATTAAATATAAGTGAATTTTTCCTCTTCAAAATCTTAGGGTTCAATTTTATCTTTTGAACATGATTACCACAATTAATTGTTCATAAACAAAATTTAATCGAACATTAAGTTAAAACATTAACCAAAAAGTAATAAATAACCAAAAAAAATTATAATCCAATTAGAGCATCAAATGTCGTTGTTCGAGGTACAACTCAATAGACCCATTCCAATGCACAAGGTTGACCATTAAAAAAATTGTTAAAGTCCGCATGCTGAACTCTGGAGGTTGTTGGCCCAGAATCTTCTGCCGAAAAAGAAGGGTAAGGTGGAGAGAGGGAGAGATTAGGTAAAGGAGGGATGAGATGAAGTGAAGGATACAAGATAAAACTATGTGGACATTAATGTTAAAAAAAAATCTGTTTTAGCCCCACGGGTATAGTTGAAATTTTTGTAGCCTTTAGAAAACAAATCGAACTGTTACTTATAGGGTCAAAACGACGAGTTAGTCACACGTTGAGAAAATGATTGTGCTTAGAGTAAGTATTTGCATGAGATATTTACTACCCAAGAATTTTTTTGAGTAACAGTCCAACATACCCCTCCAACAACTATTGTCATCATTTCAAATTTCGTTTTTGCATGTACTCTCTCCACACTAATTGATAATTGAGTTTACCCACTCCCCTTAATATATAATTGGTGATTGAATTTATGCTATCAATGTTTACCATTTTATCAAAATACTAAATTTGTGTTTGGAGTACGGAAAAGAAATTTGATTATGAGGAACAAAAAATCTTCTAATGGATTCATAGTAATTTTTATCCTTAATTTGTAACTTAATTTGGTCAGGAATAACATTGGTAAAATTACTCTTTCTAGATTAACTAATCTATGATTCTATTCCACATGCTTTCGTCGTTTCGGAAATAATAAATTCAAAGAGGTCAACTTTATTGTCGGTTACTGAACGAGATTAACTCAATTACCAATTATTGTTGAGTAAGATCCAAAACCCCTTTCAAATTCTTAGACTTGAGTTTGTTACAATCAAAGCATTTCATCTCTAAACATGAAATGAAAATTGATTCAATTTGAATTTTTCTTTGGTTTGATTCATTAAAAACTAATCACTCTAAGTAAATTGTTTTAAACCAAAAGGTAAGAAAATGAAGTAAAATATTATCTGTTGTGTTTGAATACCGAAATTACGATTTTGGAGGCCATTTCGTAATGTTAGACTAATATGGACGCCATATTTCCTAGTTTTTTTTTTGTTAAGATGCCATATTTCTTAGTTGGTCATAAATTTGGGGACATAGAATCATGGATTAGTTAATCTACAAAGAATAATTTTAGAAACTCAAATCCGGTTTCCTCTTCTAACTTGTAATCCAAAATTTTAGAAACTCAAATCCCACATCAATAACGATTTCCTAAAACCCTTATTTGTTTAAATATTTAGCAACTAACAAATCCTAATACAGTAAGAAAACTAATCAATCACCAAACCCCTATAAAAAGAGAATTTGTTGATCTTCCCAAGTATCAAAATTCAAAGCGTCTAAGAACTCCAAAATCTGATCAAGGAAAGATGAATCCAATAAGCAAGAATTCTACTAGTAGTAGTGAAGAGCCTCAGCTTTGTGTTAATGGGTGTGGGTTTTATGGTTCCGAATCAACCATGAATTTCTGTTCTAAGTGCTATAAAAATCATTGTTCTTCACAAGCATCATCACAATTGCAGAATTCCTTTGAAAAACTCAAAATCGAAGAAGAACCGGTATGTGTTAGTTCTGATTGGGAACCATTAGATCGCAAAATTGAGAAAAACAGGTGTAGTAGTTGTAGAAAAAAGGTCGGACTTTTGGGATTTTCATGTCGATGCGGATACAATTTCTGTTCGGTGCACCGTTACCCGGAGAAACATAGTTGTAGTTTTGATTTCAAAAGAATGGGTCGTGAGGCAATTGCAGAGGCTAATCCGTTGATCAAAAGAGACAAAATTGAGAGAGTTTAATTTGATATGGTTAATTTAGTTTATGATCGTATAATTGTTTAAGTTTTTTGTAACTCTTTTTAGTTTTACAATTTGTTATTGGAAAGATGGGGTAATAGAATTCATTGTTAGTAAAATAAAATAAACTCGTCATTTTAGTGTTAGTTGTAGTCTCGATTTCTCTCTTCCACTTCATCTTCCTCTTCCTATTCCTCTTCTTCTTCCTATTCTTCTTTTGAAAAATCTGACTGCCTATTAGGTAAGTTTTATAAGGTTAAAAACTTAAAACATTAGTGTTGTGAGAGCAAAAGATAATATCAACTAAAAAATTTTAGCATGTGGGAACAACTTATAAGTTTAAACATAAAAGCTGAAAAAGGAAATTGCCTACAAAATTAAGTTTAATTTTATTTTGGCCCTCTAAAATTCGGTTATGAGCATACTGAAAACAACTCCAGTAACATAGGTAGTTAAAATCGCTATGATCGAACTGTTTTCCCTTTAAGCACATTGGTTATGGTTTACCGAATTTAACATTCCCGGGTACCTGATGCTCCTAGATTAAAAAACGGTAAGACAATACCATTTTCTTATAAGCTAACTCAGGGAGCTTGTGTCGTTTTCCTTTAAGTCAAAACGGCCTACGTGCACCGTTTTGCAACTGATTCCATCTTGTTCTCTGTTTTTCTTTTAGGAGTTAGTTGTTATTCCTCTTTCTCAATTTTCATCTCAAATGACTTCTAACACTCGGGATTTTGGAGTTCCCCAAGAAAGGTGGCACGACGTAGCCGAAGAAGGAGCGGTTGAAGTAAGTCCAAATATTTGGACTTAACTGTGACCTAACGGCGCTAACTTTGTTGCCTTTTTAACAAAAATTTCCAATATTGAGGGTGCTTTCAAGTGTGGGGCTTATAAAACTTCCCTAATAAGTTCAGAAATGCTAGATAACCCAGCAATTTCTACCCACTTAGAGGACAACCTTGACAAGTACAGCTGGACCATAAAATAAAGAGTCCGGATTTTATCTAAGTTTTTATTTTCGTACTAAATTTCATAGTTGACATGTAGGTTTACCCACACAAAGGAAGTTGCAAAGTCTTAGTATTCCGACTCTCTTTCCCAACTTGTTGAAGTGGCAATGCTAAAGAGAGACGGAGAGGAGCTTTTAGTCGCTCTACTCTTCATGTCTTCTCTTCTCCTAGCAGTGTTGGCTTTACATGCCTCCAGAGGTTGTTGTATTGATATTAGGCAGAGTTTCGAATTATCTGATAACTAAGGCCTATCTTCGTGGCAAACTGCTAGTGTAAGCAGATGTTGCAAATCAATTTAAGAGATGCTATTAAGAGTACTTTAAAGTTCATTGTCAAAAAAGTAAAGTTAATAGTTCGATGAAGAGAAACATCAAACAATTACCAACTCAAGGCTTAATCGTGGTACGAAGTTGAGAAGGTCCAGTAATGGTGTTCTTTTCATACCAGTGTGGGATTCATTAGATGAAAAACAGATAGCTTCTATAATTCCTTCCTAATCAATTGCAGCTATTCACTCTACAAGCTCGTCTAGGCCTTGCTTTTGTTTTGTTGGAGATTTGGTGAGATGGGAGAAGCAGTTTCCAAGTTAGGGCACACTTGAAGACCAGAAAAGCTTCTTGTGAAAAGGAACCATGTATCCATGAATACAAGTTTCCCAAAACACTTCCTCCCGAAATGCAGAAAAACTATAGGTAGTTACTACTTCCGTGACCGATGACTAGGTGCATGACAAGGTGAACAAGTCCAGACCAGAATAGTACTCGATACTTGGTTGGAGGTAGTTAGTTAGTAGTTAGTACCCACAATTCATATTCGTCCCAAACTCTTCCCACGCTAGTAAAGAAGGTTTGTTTGCCAAGTCTGAATGACAATAGATTCAGTGAACTAGTTATATTCTCATTATTCAAGCTTAGTTTACCAAAACCAACTATGATTAGAACAAAGGATACATTACATATGGATAGATAGACACAAGTGTTTACAGACCAAAAGTTGCAGATAGATCAATTCTTGATCGAAAAACACTTGATAAGTTTCACCTTTCAACTCAGTATAATCGAAGAACTCTTCTGGCGATAGATTGTGGGTTACCGGGTCGACTATTTCCAGATGAGTTACTCTTGTTTCTCAATGGAGTCAAGTAGAGTTGAAGTAAGCTATTATCGACTACATCGCTGGTAGAATATCTCGCGCTTTTGGTTCGTTCAAACACAACTTCTTCCGTTTTCTTTTTCCCAAAGCCGTTGATATCTGCAACGTTCTTCATACCACCACCAAAGGCATTACCCGGGTTCATAGAAGTCCTAGAGCTTATACTGCTGTTACTTCGAAAAACTTGGCTTAACCCGGGTTTTAATTCTCCATTAGAATTCTTTCGGCGATCTTGCCAAGACTGTGAAAATGATCTTTCAACTACATTTCCTCTGTAATTAGACCTGTCTCTTTCTTCTTCGTCGTCTTTGTTATTGTTATTGTTACTTTTCTTGTGAAGCAAACCCCAAATGTTCTTGGCCTTACTCCACCTACTGGACTTCTTTAATCCCTTTTGATCAACATTACAAGAAATAGAGGAAGAATCTCTAAATGTTGATTCGAAACTCTCCGTTCTGTCATGTCTGAGAGAATTTGACTTGAAATCTCTCACATCTCTATCTGTACCTATCAATGTTGCACCATGAAAGATATCAACATTTCCAGGAGAAACTTTGGCATTACAAACCGAATTCATGTCATCATTTTCTAGCCCTACTGATTTTCGTCTACCGGAGCTTGATCGATCAAAGCTTCTTCTCCTCCGCTGAAACGTTTCCGAGTAGTAATCTCGAGTCTGAGCTGTTCCACCTGGAATTATATAATCACCATTAACAGAATTCAGAGGTTCTTCAACAGCAATATGGGTATCGGTTCGTTTTACAGGGACTGGAAGAACATCTTCAAGAACAGAACCCATTGGTGGTAATCTTGGAAAACTTTTTCCAATCAAATAACCATCCCAAGAAGCCCTAGGTTCATCGAGGGAATATCGAGGAGCATCGAAAGACATTCGACCGATATCAAGAGAGAATCTTGGATCAATATCACAAGATCTTCTTCCATAGGTATAATCTTGGATTTCTGAATATTGTTTATCTACTGGCATTGTAGCTAAACCACTAGTTCCACTAGTACTACCAGTCTCAGATTTCTTCATCTTCTGCTTTTTTCTCCATTTCTGCAATTTCTTACTGAAAACTGATGCTGCTGATAAGAAACTCCCTGCTATCTCCTTCAAATCTCTAGAAGCTGGTTTTCTACTTTGGGAATCTTTTTCTATGTAACCCTTCATTGTTATTACTACTAAATGTTCTTCTTTGATTACTTCAACAACATTACTCAAATTAAGAACCCTAGTTTGCTTTTCGATTTAAGGAACCCAACTCCTAAAAATCCTAGCTTTTTCCTTTGAATACTTCAAAATCTTTGCAAATCACCTCATTGATTTTCTTGTCACTTGAGAGCAGAAGAAGGGTCTCTGTTAATGAAAGACCGGAAGATGGGATTTGAGAGTAGTTGAGGGGGAAGTTTTCCGGTGGGAGGAAATGGAGGTGGTGGAATCTAAATCAGATGAGTGGCTCGTCTGGGTGGCGGATCACAAATAGTCAATCTCACTACAATGCCTACCCACCAACTACTACTCTACTAGTCCTCCTGCTCATGTTCCCAACTTCAAATCTAGAGAGAGAGAGAGAAAATTGGCTAGAGAGAGAGAGAGAGAGGGAAGTTTGGTTGAAAATTAGTGGGAGAGGAAACCCCTGAAAAATTAATTCTTGTTCATACCTTATTTGTTTCTGGATCTAAGATTTGCAGGTTTATTTGGTGATGTTATTTTTGTCTCTCGCCTACTCAGTGGTCCTTATGGATAGTCGCTGTTTGTTTCTCTCACTAGATTTCTTGTTTTCTATTCTTTTCTCCTTTAGGTGGTTTCTCTTTCTAGCCCATATCCATCTTTCATTTTTCAAAAACTCAATACTGCTAGTAAAGTGCAAAAAAGTAAAAGTAAAAGCAATTACTCCCCCACCTCTCACTTTTGCTTTTTCTTTTTTTTATATATTTTTTTGTTGTCCTTTTTCCCCCATTTATTTCTTTGTCCTGTTGTTTTTTTGTTTTTGTTTAGGCAGTGGATTCGAATTGGGGTTGTTTACCGATATGGTCATATATATCTCTTGGTGTGAGAAGAAGGGTTTGTGGACCGAGTTCTCGGAAAATTGTTTATCGGCTATTTATCTAAGCTCTCTTAAATTTTCTTTCTTAATCGATGATGATCCGAAAATAGTCATTAATTGCCTACGGTGGCAGTAAGTCAAGAGAGATCAAAAGGCCAAGGATCAACTGGCATCAAGTCAACAAGTTGAATCTGAAAGAGATCTGTCACTCAAGCCTAAATTTGAAGGATCGGTTCGATCGTCTTAGACACCAAAGCCATGCCCTCACTCAAATAAACCAAATCTACCTTATGATTTAAGAGAAGATTGGGGAGGTCCTCGTAAATGGACCCGAATCTCAATTACGAAAAACATGTGGCGGAGGGGGTGTTGAAGTGTGCCTAATGTCTGTCGACTTAATCCTGAATCTAATCAGAGATCCCAGTCGGTGAGGATCTTAATTATTTATTGAACTTGCGTTTCAATAGTCTTGAGAGGAGAAAACTTTTCTTAAAAAGAACTACAAGCTCGAAAACACAATCTATAAAGTATCCTTGAATAAGATAACTTCTAAATATCAAACATATAGGATAATCCCAAAGAAGACTTCTAATATCTCACAACTACAAATTGTAGCTTAGCCGCCTCATCGACATCGCTTATCAATAGTCGGTCAAAACAAGCTATAAAAGGTAATCAAATCGCGCTCCAAGAAGGCGTGAACCTAACCTAGGAGTAAGTCACAAGTGCACGAACTCTGGTTCACTTAATACTCAATATTTTAACTACAAGGGCAATCTGCTGTCTTGAGCGTCGGAGAGGTTTCCGAGTTCCATGCAGATTTCGCCACTGATAGTGAGGAGTAAAGCGGGATTCAACGTATCAGTCTCGACCCATTGACTGACTCCAGAAGGGCAAATTTGACATTAGAAGTCGATAATGATTTGAGATGGCAGACCTGCGAAAAAGGCATTTTCACGCTCAAGTCAGTCAAGTGTTGCAGCTTAAATTAGTGATTCCGCAAGAGTGTGAAAGAATCGTCTCCCTTTAGGAAAAACCTAATATACTTATATAAGTTTGGTTAGTGGTGGTGAAACACCGGTTGAGATGATGAGGTAGTGAGGCACTGGATGGATGAGATCCACGTGTTATGGTCGTTTAAAGATAATCTTATCGAGTGTGTTCTTCACACACTGACTAATCTTTTGAATATCGTGGCTAGTGTGCAAAAAGTGGATCTTGACGTCATCTTCCAATCGATGTCACTGTTGCTCTCTTCGGGTAAGGAAAAGCTCGAGGTGCCGAGTTGACTTCTGAAGACCGCCAGCTTTGTCTCTCTAATCAGAGCATGGCTCAGGGGGCTAACTAGAATCCGGCTCTTCGTTTGCTTCGATGCACCTTTGTTAAGTTTTATCGTCTCATATTGTTCTAAGCGGAATCATAGACATCTAGCTCGTCTAACATTAGGTTTCCAATATCTCGTGCGACTAATAGTGAACTAGTAAGTTAGAGATATACCTTATATCGCTTCCTTCGGACTAAATTGATCACTTTTTCTCGATTATCAAGATCTCTTATTTGCAGCTACTCCACTTGAGACACCCGAGCAATCGACTTGATCTCCCACTCTTTAAGTCCGGTAGAACTCCAATTAAGTAGTTAGGTGAAGAATTAATTCTTCTTTCAGACTACACAAATAGTTTGGTGTCTTTTTTTCTTCCCTCTCTCTCTCAATTTGATGTGGCAGAGATAGAAATCCTCTTGAAAAATCCACAAAAAACTAAGAACGCAACTAGCCTAAAATTGCTTTAAAACATTGTGCTTACGAAAAATATATACTCGCAAAACTAACATGTAAACAACTTTTGGTGTCCTATAAATGTGAAGGATTTTAACTGTGAATAGAAATATAAAAGTAAGAGGTAACCTGAGTCCCTGACAATAAAGTTTAGGCTAGTTGCTACTATTCTACTAAGTTGTTACTAGTTGTTGCAATTAATTTTCATTGTTCAACAACTCTCACTCTCTACAAAATTTACTCAAACAACCAAAATTCAAAACAGGAAATTGGGCTGGAGACCCAATTTTTTGTTTTTTTTTTGTCAAAAAGACAAGTTATCTTTTTTTCCTTCTAGGCACCATGAAAAGTTTGGAAATAGGCTTGAAGGACAATTCTAAAAATCCCTTAATTTTGTATACCTGAATTGACCTTTGTATAAAGGAAAATTTTAGAAACACCCTCAGATTTTCCAAAAACCCTCACATTTTATATAATCTTACTTCTTAGTTACTTATTTTGTTAGGGTTTGATTTTGCGAAGCTTTGCAAACTAGTTTGCAAACTGATTTGCAAACTGGTTTGCACTACTTTGCAAATTGGTTTGCAATCTGGTTTGCCTTGCAGAGCTTTGCAAACTGATTTGCAAACTGGTTTGCAATCTGGTTTGCACTAGTTTGCAATCTGGTTTGCCTTGCAAACTAGTTTGCACTGCTTTGCAAATTGGTTTGCAAACTGGTTTGCAAACTAGTTTGCAATAAGGTCAGTTTTGTCTTTTCCCTATATTAGATAATTTACAAAAATGCCACAAGGAGCTGAAGCCCATAAAAAATTGTCCAATCCTTTTTTACCAAAGGCCAAAGTTTTTAGGGAGTTTTGGCCAAATTTCCCAATTCAAAATCAGGAACTCACAATAACAAAATCAATCACCAAAATTATCTAAATTTGTAGCCAAAATAATCAAAATCAATAACATAAACAAAGGAATAATAGACAATGAATTAATCAAAATTAATAATCCACCCAAAATAACAATATTAATAACCTAAAAGCCTAAAACAATACAAATTAAAGTTTTATATAAGGATGTACATAGTATCCAAACCGACCAAACAAATCAGATCCAAACAGATTTGGGTGGTTCGGGGACCGATCCAATGGTTATCCGGATTGGTTCAGATACTAAAAGGTCAAAATCGAGGGGCTTGGTTGGTCCATGGATTTATTCGATGGATAAACGAAAAATCCGAACTAGATCATTTATTGGTATCTCTTATATATTATATACGTAAGAATATATGATTGGGCATGATGGATGGTGGAGATTCAATTGTTTATCATTTTTTATCTTCATCGAATGTTAGTAAACTATGCCGAATTAATCATGTAGATATAGACTTAATGGTTTGTGAGATAAAACTAATTTTTAGCACGTTCTAAGACTAACTGTAGCAGGTTTTAAACTCGAAAACTCAAAATTTTGTCCTTGGAGAAATATTAACCTTTGGTTCAGTTATCCAACCGAACCAAACCGTTCATGCATAGTTTGGTTCGATTATCCAAACTATGAACGGATTGAGATTTACAATAATCGAACCCTTTGGATCGAATTATGTATAGACTTAAAATGTCGGTTATTCAACTGATATTCACCCCTAGTTATATAAGCTTCAGAAAGAATAAAAAATACTAAGAAAGATTAAGAAACCCTAAATTTGATTTAGAAAGCTTTTGAAAGAATAAAAAATAAGAAAGTAATAAGAAATATTACATTCCTAGGTCATAGATGGTAGACAACATACCCAAGATTTTGTTTCTTCCATGTGGACTATTCTCACACGCCCCCTCACGTGTGGCGTGGTTAGCCTAACACGTGATTTTTTCTCGGGGTGACGCGGAGCACATGTGGCTTTTAAGCCTATCACGTGTAGCCCTAGATATGATAACATGTTAAGTTTGTGGTCATCCAACTCAAATCCAATTGACAATGAGCGAAGATGACCTAAACATTATATTTTTGATTGTTAGATAGCCCTTCTCCCATGTGGGACTATTTTCACAATGAGAAGATGAGAGAGAGAGATGATGATGGTGCTTTGCAAAGAATAGAAGTGATGATGATTTCCTCCTTCAAACTCTCTAATCTGTTTGTAGAAGTCGAAACCAATTTCCTCCTTCAAAATCTGGCCGACACTGAGAAAAGAGCAAAAAAAAAAAGCTAGAAATGACTAAATCCCCCCTACTTCGTTGAAAAAATTACAAAATCTACCCCTGGTTACGACCAGGGCCAGGGGGTGGTCTCGCCATAGCTCCGCCCTTGCATCCATTAAAACACTGCTACATAAAATGCTTACGAAATTCCCAAAAACTAATACAGTTTGTAGTGGTTGGGCCGCCTGCTAATACAGAACAAGGAGTGAACAATTTATTTGATTGGAGAGGACAAGAGGTTCTGATGAACTGACTCGATCAGTATACGCAGTTAAGGACACGATTATACTATCCGTTTTACCCAAAGTCAAAATTTGCGGTTAGCTAGTTTTTCTGTTAGACTACAATGTTATCGGTTTTAAATAAGTTACAAAAAAAAAGACAGAGTATCAAATGGGAAGTAACCGAATCAGGTGAGTCAGCAGAAGCGTGATGAGCGTCAGTCAGTCTGGGTGGTGAATAGTGATGATACAAACTCTAATCCCTAGGCGGAAGACACGCTCATTACAGAATTTACACAGATTTGTGCTTCTTCTCTTTTTGTGTTTTCACTTTTTTTTTTTTTTGGGGTTTCAAAAAAGTTGATTGAGAAGTATCAATCCATTAATGCTTAATACTTATTGCCTCTGCCCTTATCATGTCCACCTCAATTCCATACTTTTTTGTGAATTATTTTGAGTATCTCTTCCACTCTCGAATTTCTCATTTCATAATGTCTAAAAGGTTAAAATCTTTTGAAAATGGGGAGGAAATGTCTCATGATACCTTGTTGAAATTAAAAGCAAACTCATCATACAGGACGTGTGTGTATTCTCCAGTCTTCCCACACAAAGCAAAAATAATCATTTCCCTTCTTATCTTCATAACCACAATGAAATTCAAATTTGATTGAGAAAGAAATTTGAATTTAATCAAATTTGAAAATACAATGCAAAATTTTAGTTCGGTCTTGGACCCAAACATGGCCAAAGGGAGGAAGTTGTATAGGTGCCACGTTGCTGAGACCTCCTCAAACCCTTGTCATGAAAGAGGCAATTCATATTATCTTACTACAAATATTAAAGGCCACAATTTTGGGGAATATAAAATTTTCTCTAGGGAATAAAGATTTTAGTCAATTATATTTGACTTAGGAGTAATTTTGTTTTGAATCCAAAAATTGACTTCTTTGATTTTTAGTCCTTAATTTTCATCTCCAACCACCACCTATCCCGATCACCACCACCGCTTATCTCTATCCCCCTTCTGTTTGGTCCTTCTAAAATCCATTAAACCCAACTAAGTAGGCATTAAACTTCTTGCTTAACTTGTAAAAACAAGCATCAAGACAAGCATAAAGAATTTGATCATAGCTTAAATATTCAATTTCCACCTACTGTTTTAGGTTTCTGCCATTCTTGGCCAAGAAAAATTTCAGTCAGACTCTTGAAACTTGCATTCTTAAGCTCATTATTATTCAATTTTTGAACAACTAAGTTCTAAGATAAACCAAAAGCAAAATTAGGGCCGTTAAGAAATTCAATTAAGAATTTTATTTTGAATATAAGAATTGAAATATGAGACATCTACGATCAACACATAATTGAAGAACTGATACATTTTATTCTTGGTTCCCGTTGAAAGTCGGTCGCCATTCCGGTTGAGAGTGAAAATCACGATGGATGTTTAAAATCTCATCGTGTACAATTGAGGAAGTTTGGGTAACAATAGTGTTGATTTGGTCATTGTGAAAAGTGACACTATGTTTGGTGATTGTTTGAGGAACAGTTGAGATCTTCAATGTGTATACTCATGGTGGTTCCTGCTTTCTTCGTAAGAGAGAGAAAGTAGAGAGAGAGTTTTAGAGAGAGAAAGAGAGTGTTTTAGAGAGAGAGGTAGCAGAGAGATCGATCATGGATTAGTATATACTAAGAGGGTAGAATTTGACCGTATTAAACAAAAAGTAGAGAGAAAATCAGACTGGGAATGAACGTGAGCTCGAAAAGGTTGAAGAAGATTACGGGTTAGAAAGTAAACAACTCGATTTTTGGACTTATAATAAAGTTGTTCCTTTTGTCAAAATTAATTGACCAAAATCTTTATTCCCTAGAGAATATTTTGTATTTCCCAGTCTAAGACCAAGACATGCTGAGAACTCAAGACGCGTCTCAGACGTACTGTCTCGAACTCCGTGGTCCGACTGGGACTGGGATGCCCAGACGCGTCTCAGACTCTTAGTCCAGCACAGACTAGGAATCCAAGTAAAACACGGACTGGGATATTCACAGTTCCGGTATTCCGGAGTCTCAGGATTGCATCTCGGGACGCGTTGGACCGGTCCAGACGCGTCCTGGCCGGTCCGGCTGGGCAGTTTCTAAAAACTATTTTAAAAATCCCAACCGTCCCACCTTCTTCCTTCTTCTTTGTTCGTTTCAACTGCTATTTTTCATTATATTCATCATCAAAAACTCAGATTTTGAAACTTTTTCAAAATTCATAAACCCTACGATCATGTTTTCAACAACTCTTTTCAAAAAATCGAAAATCTAAGGTTATATGTTATTGAAACCCATTAAAATATTTGATTACGTCTCAATGTCATTCAAATTAATCAAATACATGTTCGAATCTTTATTCAAACTAATCTATCTTATAGTTTTAGTTTAAATCTAATTCGTCCAGTCAAAGATAGTTCGTGCAACCGGCTCGTGATGCCACTGTTGGGTTTTGTATCTAGCTAGTGTAGTAAGCGGAATCTCAAACATCTATATTTTCAACACTAGGTTTCTAGGATCATATGCAATAACTAAAGATGAACTAGAACGGGAAGAAGACTACCTTATTCGCTTTCCCTCGAACTAAACTCCGACCAGTATTCGAAAGATAAGAGCTCCAAGTGTAGATCCTCTACTTGAGACACCGAGTAGGTTGACTTGAACTCCCTTCTTTAAGTCAGCTAAGACCTTTTTGAAGGTTTAGATGAAGAACTTCTTCTTCTTGACTAGATAGCTAGATTGAGAGCTCTCTCTTTCTCTCAGTGGTGGATTTCAATCTTTGGGTGTGTCTTTTCTGTTCTCTAACTTGGTCCTTATATAGAAACCCTAGAATAGGAGTCTCACTCAAACTAGGGTTCAATATGGACCACATAAAAGGACATTACCCTGAAATACCCTTTTCAGGGTAATCAGGGTTCCTATAAAGCCAGAGTAGCCCATTAATGGGTTTGCCCTGCCGACCATCACATGGCCGACCCAATGCTCTAGGTTGGTCATCACATGGCCGACCCCTTTTTTAGCCTTCTCGGGCTTCCCTTTCGAGCCCTGTTCCATCTATCATTTTTGCCCTTTCCGACTGGATCTAATCCATCTATTTCCAAGCTCCCACTAGTCAATTCTCTCAGTTCAAATCACCACTCTTTGGTGTAATCCGTTGTAGGATCCGGTCTATGTTAGTCCCGGATCACCAAAGTGATCCGTCGATCGAAAGCGGCTTCTACCTAAGCATTACGAATCCCTAATTCAATCGACTAGATGAGCTTCCGTATAAGGTCACCGTTATCATATAAGCCAAATCATAAGCATTGCCATCTTGGTCGAAGGACACTCCTCCGGAAGGACATTCTTTCAGACCGCAAGGACATATCCTTGAAGTCCATCATCAGGATTATTGGGACTCTGAACATAGTAAAGACGTTTTGCCAGATGAAGGACAAGATGTTCGAGGTTTTTGTTCTGGGCTACTATTTCTACTCATTTGGAGAAATAATTATTTCCACTAGCAACATTGTTCTTGCTCTTAACGCCCCTAGGAACGGTTCTTCAAGGTCCAACCCCCATTAGACAAAGGGTTAGGGACCGATTACGGGGGTTAGCCCATCAGGGTGTTGGCGATGTATTTATGAATGCAATTGGCATGACATACAGTACTTCACAAATTCCGTGCAAGCTTCTAAAGTAATACCTTGTTGTTGCCAGTTGTCTGACCAGATCTCTAGGTCTCGCGTGACGCGTGGTTCCCACAAGGACCTCCTTGTACTTCATAGCATACTCTTGCTCATCTTCTGGTAAAAATACCTCGACAAGGGGTGGGTGAATGATTAGCGGTATAGCAGACCATCCATCAAAGCTTACGAGGTGTTTTCCCTACGAACCTGCCAGGCTTCATTGACATCAGTTTGTATTTCAAGTTCTTTTGACGCAGAGGTTCAAACAAAACTCCTAGTAGAGTCTTTTAATTTTGTACTGATTTTGACTAAGCCCGAACACTGCATTCTCCTCTTGAGGAATACTAATAACTGTAAACTTTTTGAAGCAGAGCTGTAACCTTTTTAAGGTATTTCACGAGGTCAATCCCTTTGACCTCATATTCCCCAGAAACTTGATTCAGAATAAGTTGAGAGTCAGTGAAGACTTGTACTCGCGTTGCTTTTGTCTTGAGGCCTAGGCAAAGTCTGGCCAACAAAGCTTCATATTCAGTCTTGTTATTTTTCACGGGCAATTTGAATGATAAAGCTTGATAGGTCCAATCCCATTCCGGGAAAACCAACATGGCTTCTGCTTCTTTATGAGCTTGGTTGGACGCTCCGCCCACATATAACTTTCAGACCACTTCTGGGCGTAGATCTTCCATATTCACCGAACATTCAGAGATGAATTATGTCGGAGCTTAGGCCTTAATGGCCGCCACTTAACACAAATTTAATATCGAATTTGTTGAGCCCAACGACTCACTTCAACAATCTTCAAGAGTGTCTAGCTTGTGCAACATTTCTCAATAACTGAACTGAATGTAGTTTCAAGGCGTGGGATTTGAAGTATGGCCTCAATTTTCTTCCGATCCGAATCAGAGCTAAGACAAGTTGTTTGATTATTGGATACTTATGTCAAGCTCTAGAGAAGTAGAAAGTACTTTACCTACATAATAGACTTGATATTTGATATATTACGCCCTCAACTGACTTGATTAAAACTGACAATATTGCCTCATTTGAAGGAGAGGGATAGGTAATCAGCTCGTCTCCTTCGCTAAGATTCATCAACGGGGGGAGAGTCATCAGGTGTTTCTTCAAATCCTGGAATGCCAGCTTTACTTCGGCTTTCCACTCAAATTTGGACACTTTTCTGAACATTGGGTTGAAAGTCAATGATAATCAAAGGATGAGGATGGAATCCCTGTTCAAAGCAAATTGATCTCGTGTCGTTTATATAGGCTTGCAAAGACGGTCACCGGGTGAGTGAAGGCCATACAACAAGGCCGCAAATATAATCTTTCTGACCAGTAGTCGATACGATCGTATCTAGGGATATGACAAGAGTATGTTCAGCGATATCTAACCTTTCGAATAACTGACATTTCTCTCAGACGGTGCAAAGCTCATGGTGCCGAACATATTTCTACAGAGCTGACTTGGATCCACTCTTGCCTTTAAGTCATGACAAAGTTCAAAGTACCAAGGAGAGTTCATGTCAGCCTCCCATTTCAGGGTTCAGGTGGCAGCTATTTCATGTTCATCCTTCTGTTGGTTTTATCGAAGCCTCGTTCGTGCATATATTCAGGAGTCCGACACGTGCCGCCCAAATAAGTAGACCGACTTTATTGACTACTCAAGGCTAACCCACTATTTGATTCAACAGTAATGACTCTTAGAGCCCAATGTCTGGAAACAATGGGCCGCCTGAAACAGAAAAGTAAAGATATACAGACTAAAATAAAAGCCCAATAAGAAGTTCCTTAGAGTGGGCCTAGAAAGCCCAATAAGAAGTCCTATAGTAAGATTGTGAGAACAAAATGGTTGGGAAGCTGGTGATTGAGAAGTAAACGAAAATGGAGAAAGCGAGAGAGTTATTGGAGTTGAAGAAGGAAGAAGCTGAGTCAGTTTCAAGACTCACCATTTGGACTCACCGAGTTGGAGAAGAGAAGAGTTTCTATGAAGACTTCACTATTGGTGGCATCAAAGTCGACCGAGTCGAACCTGGTTTAGTAATTTGTACTTTCAAAGTTCCCCCTCGTCTCACTGTAAGTATACAATTCTAATTCTGGAACAAATTCTAAACAGAAATCCGTTTAGATCCCATGATTATGGGTTAATTTCAATGTTGATATACTGACAAGAATCACAGTGATTAATCTTAGCAAATTAGGGTTTTCAAATTGACAAACTAGGGCAACCAAATCATAACTTAAATATTAACCCAAAACCAAACTACCCATTGAAAAATAATTTTTTTTGAAGAAAAGCCTAATAGCATTAATAACCATCAAGAAGATGAGAGTTTTACATGTGCACAATAAAGAGACTAAAAAGTCACTAATTCAACATATCGGTACTTAAAGCTAATTTAGCCAAATCATGAGGAGCAGAATTCACTTCTCTATAACAGTGCGAAATCGACACATCTCTTTGATTTACTTCGTCACGTAGCTTGGTTAGATCATGGACGAGACGCCAAGGGCATGAATCTTGACCGTCGGTTATTAGGTTAACCATAATCAGAGAGTCTCCTTCCAAGTCGAAGGAATTTATCCCCAATTTGTCTGCTAGAATTAACCCTAGCTCAAAAGCTATTAACTCACTGTGAAGAGATGAAATTGGTGAGAAAGTCTTTGTCAATGAATCCACCACTTCCCCTCTCCAGTTTCTCGCAATCGCCGCCGCTGATGCTTTACTATGTGTGTAAGCTCCATCCACGTTTATTTTAATCCGTCCTAAGCTCGGAGGGTTCCATGCTTTCTCCTGCAAAACAGTAGAAATAGAGAGAAGAACTGAAAGTGAAGGATTACGACGAAGGTCACGGTAAATATTGCTCCATATCCTATCAAGATTAGTGATCGAGTTCTGAAAATGGAATTCATTCCGATGTTTCCACCAATGCCACAGCAGATAAGTATAAGTGTACCACTGTTTATTCGATCTTTCTCCCTTATTAAGAATAGTTTTCAGATTTTCAATATGATTTCCTGTTAGGTCTGAAATATTTTCATCTTGTGAAGATGAAAGAAAAGATTGAAAAGAAGTACATGTCCCGAATAAGTGGTTGGCTGTCTCGATATCTCCTGTGAAACACATTTTGCATATTTGACTCACTGATTGTATTCTGTTACCAATATTCGATAAAGTCGCAATCCCATCATGAATTAATTTCCAAATAAATATTTGCACTTTAGGATCCATGTGTGTCTTCTTCCAAAACTTTTGCCAAGGAAATTCACTAAGTTCTGTTGGTAGAATTGGTCTAGTTCTGACAATAGAGTAAAATGATTTTGTTGTAAAG
>BEHA01003003.1:454763-478253 GCA_002897215.1 Eschscholzia californica subsp. californica | reverse complement strand
TGATCAAGTAAACCGTAAACTTTATGATTTGGGGTTTTCAAAAATGGGGATTTCTTCAACAATCATGTCATCTTCAATGAATCCATTAATGGTTCTCGTGGTTACATGGATCCATTTTATCTAAGAACAAGAATTGCTTCAAAAAAGAATGATGCTTATAGTTTTGGTGTTATAATTTTGGAGACGATGGCTGGAATTGAATTTTTTTTTTTTGTTAAAAAAAAACAGATTTTGACTTCAAATGTTGATGAAGAACCCCAAATGATGGGAGATTTTGATATTATTAAATGATGGGTGTTAGAGAAGAGAGGTGTAAACCAAGTGTTATAGAGGGGTTATAGAGGTGTAAACCAAGTTATCCCTAGTTGGTGTATTAGGAGTGTCATTTTAATATTTGTTTCTTGACTTTCTGTTTTGGTAGTTATGAAAGTCTGTTACTTGTTTCACAAGTAACGACTTCCTCTAACTAACTTCTCTCATCTCATTTACTAAATAACAGAAACTACACTTTCTCTCTCTTATTTCTTCTAAATTCACTAAAGCTAACATGGTATCAGAGCTAGGCCCACACGTGATAGGCTTAAAAGCCACACGTGCTCCACGTCACCCGTAAAGAAAAAGAAAACACACGTGTTAGGCTCAAAAAACGCCACACGTGAGGGGGCGTGTGAGAATAGTCCCACAGGGGAGAATGGGTAACTAGCAACCAAGAATATAAAGTATAGGTCCTCTCCACTCATTGCCAATTGGTTTTGAGTTGGATGGCCACAAACTTAACATGGTATCAGAGCTCTAGGGTTTTCAATTTGGTCTTCCGCCATTAGAACGCAATTTTAGAGAGAGAAAGAAGCTGTCTGCTCATGGATTCATCTTCGCAATTAGGTAATTCACAATCTTCATCTTCTACAACTCAATCTCTCACTTTGAACATCACGAATTATATATCAGAGAAGCTTGATGAAAGCAATTTTTTTGCTTTGGAGAGATCAATTCGAATCAATCCTGATTAGCAATGAATTAATCGGTTATGTTGATGGATCAATTTCACAACCTGAAATCACTGATCCAGCTTATCATAATTGGAGAAAACATGATCACTTTGTAAAATCATGTCTCAAAGCAACATTTTCTCGATCAATTTCATCGGATGTCTTAGGTCTTCAAACTTCACATCAGATTTGGAATTATTTGAACAAAATTTATGCTGAAGAGTTCGAAGCTAAACAAGATCTACTTCGAAAGCAACTTCATTATATTCAAAGAGGTAATGCTTCAATTTCTGATTATCTTCGTAAAAGCAAATCACTTGCTGATGCATTAGCTTCTGTTAATGATAAAGTTACTGATCGAGAGATGATTAGAATTACACTATCTGGTTTAGGGAAGGGATTTAGTCAATTTGTGATTGCTATTGATAATAGAACAGATCGAATAACTTTTCCTGAGTTAAGGTCAAAATTGCTTCATCATGAGCAGTGGTTAATGTCTCAAGAAGTTGATGAACAAAAGGCATATTATGTTAATCATAATCAAAATTACAGTAAGAATTCAAGGTCTTACAACAGAAATCAATCTAAGTCAAATCAAAATTACAAATCAAGTGGTTCAAAATCTGTGCAGACTTCAAGTCTTAATAATCAGATGGAACCTAAACAATCACATACAAATCAAAACCAACAGAAGACTCCTCAGACAAACCAGAAGGCAGTGAACTTTGATTTCACTACCATACCCTGTGGAATTTGTCATAAATGGGGACATAAGGCTTCTAAATGTCGATTCAGGTATACACCATCAAATGAATCTGACTTACAAAATTTTGCTGGTCTTCATATTGCTGAATCTTCTGATTCAATACCCAATAATGAAGAAAACATTGATCCAGCTCAAGAGGAATGCAATTTTGCTGTTCATGAAGAATGCAATCTTGTTATACAAGAAGAATGTCATATAGCTACTATTGACATTCCACAAGCTTCTCACAGTTGGTTAGCTGATTCAAGTGCATCTAGCCATATGACCAATAATCCTCAGGTATTAACTCATCTAAATCCTTATATAGGTACAGAATCTGTTATGGTTGGTAGTGGTAGTTCCATTCCTATAACCAGTACTGGTCATACTCAATTGATAACCCCAACTCAAACTTTTGATTTGAACAATATTCTAGTAGTTCCTCACTTGAAGAAAAATCTGTTGTCAATTGCCAAGTTTACTAAGGACAATGATTGTTCAGTCGAATTTTACCCATGGGGTTATAGCATAAAAGATTTAGTTTCAAGTGATATTCTTACTGAAGGTCCTATGATAAACAACCTATACCCTATTGAGTTCTTACCTGACACAGACCAAGAGATTCATCATACTGTTATTCAGGCTTCTCCTACTCTTTGGCATATCAGATTAGGTCATACAGCCAAAGGAGTCTTAGAAAAATTGAATATGAGAAGGCTTATTCAGCTAGACTCTAAGGAGTTTGTCAAGCTTTGTCATTCATGTCAAATAGCTAAAAGTAAATGTCAGCCTCTTACTGTGTCTGCCAGTAGCACCACCACCCCTCTTCACATGATTCATTGTGATGTTTGGGGTCCTGCACCAGTTGAAACAGCAAATGGTACAAGATATTACATTCTTTTTATGGATGATTTTAGTAAATTCTTTTGGCTATATCCTATGAGACTAAGGTCAGAGGCATTGAACTGTTTCAAAAAGTTCAAAGCTGCCTATGAGAAGCTTCTCTCCACCTCTATCAAAGTATTTCAAACTGATGGAGCTCCTGAATTGTCTAAAGGAGAGTTCAAGGAGTTCTTAGATGCTAATGGTATATTACTTAGATGTTCTTGTCCTTATACTCCTCAGCAGAATGGAGCTGCTGAGAGAAAGAACAGACAAATTACAGAAATGGGGAATACCTTGTGCTTTCAAGCTTCTCTTCCTAAACAATTTTGGTATGATGCTTTTGAAGCAGCAGCTTATGTGATAAATAGACTTCCTTCTAAGGTACTTGATCATAAATCTCCTTATGAGGTCTTATTTGAAAAGATTCCAGACTATTCTTTCCTAAAGGTCTTTGGATGCACTTGTTATCCTTACCTAGCTTCTATTAGACAGGATAAGCTATCTCCCAAGTCCACTAAATGTGTTTTTCTGGGTTATAGCTTACTTCATAAGGGGTATAAGTGTTTTGATCCTCAAACAACAAGGACTTATATCTCAAGACATGTTGTTTTTGATGAAGAGACATTTCCATTTGCTGAGGAAGCTCCTTCCTCCACTACTTTGCCTGTTTCATCTCAGGTTGTACTTCCTATTATATCTGAGCCACATCCTATATTGGTGCCTGAGCTTTCAAATTCATCATCTATCCAATCTCCATTCTCAAATTCAATACCCACAGAAGGGCAATCAAGCTCCTTTGTCCCATCCTCATCTTCTCAAGAGCTTGTTTCCACTCATCATATGGCAACAAGATCAAAGACAGGTAACCTGAGACCTAAATATTTGCCTGATTTTGTGACTAACTATTCAGTTTGCCATCCTCTTCCTCAATGCTATTTGTCTATACTTGATCTTCCTTCTGATCCTACTTGTTACACTCAAGCTATCAAATATCCAGAATGGAAAACTGCTATGCAAGAAGAGCTTGAGGCTTTACATCATAATGCCACATGGTCTCTGGTTCCTCCATCTGATTCTATGAATATTTTGGGATGCAAATGGGTGTTTAAAACAAAGCTCAAAGCTGATGGTACAGTTGAGAGGTATAAGGCATGCTTGGTAGCTAATGGATTTCATCAGCTTGATGGTCTTGACTACTCAGAGACATTCAGTCCAGTAGTTAAGTCTTCCACCATTAGAGTTGTTCTCACATTAGCAGTTACTAACAAATGGCAGATCCAACAATTGGATGTTAGTAATGCTTTTCTTCATGGGGTTTTGGATGAGGATGTTTATATGGTCCAGCCTCCTGGATTTGTGGATGTCTCTAAGAAGAATTGGGTCTGTCATCTACACAAATCCTTATATGGCCTTAAACAGGCTCCAAGAGCCTGGTTCACAAGGTTTGCTACATTTTTATTAGATTGGGGTTTTCAAAAGAGTGCCACAGATCACTCTATGTTTGTGTTTCAAGCTCATGGTGCTACTCTAGTATTACTCCTTTATGTTGATGATATTATCTTGACTGGCTCTTCCACTGATTTGATTCAATCTTTAGTTCAGTCTCTTCAACAAGAGTTTGCTACGAAGGATTTGGGCTTCCTTCACTATTTTCTGGGAATTGAAGTGTCTCCTCTTACTTCAGATGGTCTTCTTCTCACTCAAAATAAGTATACATTGGAGTTGTTACAGAAGGCTGAGCTGCTTGATACTAAGCCTATTTCTACTCCTATTCCATTTGGTAAGAGGTTGTCTAAAGAAGATGGTATATTGCTAAGTGATCCAACTCTTTACAGAAGTCTTGTGGGTGGACTTCAATACTTAACAATGACAAGGCCAGATATCTCTTTTGGTGTTAACTATGCTGCACAATTTATGCAAGCTCCAAGAGATTCCCATTTTCAACTTGTTAAGAGAATTTTTCGATATCTCAAAGGGACTCTTGGTGCAGGTATTACTATTACACCAGGGGATGTCTCTCAATTAACTGCTTATAGTGACTTTGATTGGGTTGGCTGCCCTGATTCGAGGAAATCCACCACTGCGTACTGTGTCTTCTTAGGTTCAACCTTAGTGGCTTGGTGTTCAAAGAAGCAATCGACAGTAGCTAGGTCTAGTACAGAAGCATAGTACAAGGCTCTAGCAATAACCTCTTCTGAGCTTCTTTGGCTCTCTTATGTTCTCACTGAATTGGGGATTTCTACTCAATCTCCATTTATTCTTAAATGTGATAATGTGGGTGCTCGACAACTTGCAACTAATCCAGTCTTCCATGCTCGAACTAAACATGTGGAGATTGATTATCACTTTGTAAGAGATCTTGTTGCCTCAGGCAGACTCTTTCTTGAGTTTGTGCCTTCTCTTCACCAACTTACTGATGTGTTCACCAAAGGGTTATCTGATCCTCTTTACCATTCTCTTCTTGTCAATCTGATGCAGTTTCTCCCTGCTTCAGCTTGAGGGGGAATGTTAGAGAAGAGAGGTGTAAACCAAGTGTTATAGAGGTGTAAACCAAGTTATCCCTAGTTGGTGTATTAGGAGTGTCATTTTAATATTTGTTTCTTGACTTTCTGTTTTGGTAGTTATGAAAGTCTGTTACTTGTTTCACAAGTAACGACTTCCTCTAACTAACTTCTCTCATCTCATGTATAAGTATGAGATTTCATCTCATTTACTAAATAACAGAAACTACACTTTCTCTCTCTTATTTCTTCTAAATTCACTAAAGCTAACAATGGGGTCTTTGTGTTTTTCTTTGATGGTGATTAGTTAACAAAGATAATTTTGATATTATTTGTTGTTATGACAAATGTTGATGATGAATTTTTGGTGATGATGATGGAGAATTTGTGATGATGAACATCTAGGGTCATTTCTGATGATGATGAATTTTAGGATTCAGTCCTTAATGTTGATGATGAACATTTGGGTTCATCTCTGCAAACTGACAGATCCATAACAAAATAGAAAAAAACCAACATCAAACTCTGACTTTTTTTAAAATAATTTTAGAGAGAGGAAGAGAGAGATTCGGACATGGAATTACAGTTGTATGAAGAGCTCTACAACCACCACAACTAGGAGAAAAGAACTCAAGAAGAGAATGAGAGTTTACTATTTGGTAATAAATGGCTTTACAGAGAGAAAATCTAGGAAAAGAAATAATGGGAGTGAAGAGAATGAGAGTTTACTATTTGGTAATAAATAGAGGGTATTTCTGGAAAGTTTTAGAAGAAGTAAACAATCAATCAACAGTAACAAAAAAAAAAGGTCGCGGCTTTGGGGAATAAAGACTTTTCTTAAAACTAGTCAAATAAGATTGACTTTTTATGTTTCTTTTTATTGCTAAGGGGCTTCTAATTTTAGAAGATGCTATAAAAAAAGGTTCCTCCATCTCATCACCTCTCTCTGCCACTTCATCTTCTCGACACCTCATCATCTTCTCCGGCAAAAGTCGCCGGCCGGCGACCTTCAAACATAAAAAAAAAAAGAAAACAACTTTTTTTTTCTCTCTCCTCTCTTTCTCTCTAAATTTTTTTTCCTTTTCTCTCTCTCTAAAGTAGAACGCCTTCTCAGATGTGGAAGAGTTTATATAAGGAAGAAACTGGTAATGGAGTAGAAAAGGATGTGGAAGAGTTCATTTATGCTCTCTACCTTCATCTAACCAAAAATTCATTTTTCCTACATTTATCCCCAAAAATCTCCCTTCCTCTCTCTCTCTAAAATCTCGCATCTCAAACCCTCTGAATATTGTTGTTTCTATCACCAGCAGCAGAATCTCCATTTGAGTAACCAATCCAGAAGAGTTTTGTTTATTTTTCAACAATGTTGTTCTTGTTGTTTTGATTTATAGGGTTTGGTGAAAATGGAGAAGCAAGAAAGAGGGGAAATGTGAGGGGTTTTAGAGAGAAAGTAAAATAGAGAGAGAAGAAGAGATCAGAAGCTCTCTATGATAATGGTGGCTGCCATTTCTTCAACAGTTTCAAATACTGGTTCTTCAAACCCCAAAGATGGAACAACAACAACAACTTCAAATCGACATCAAACACTAACAAGAGCTCCTCTTTTACCTTCTGAAAGAGACAATGGACTTACTTCCAGAAGACCTAAATCTAAAGAAATTACTTCTAGGTATATGTCATATGCTAATTCTTCGTCTTCTTCTTCTTCATCTTCTTCTTCATCAAGAAGGTTTCCATCTCCTCTAACTTCTTCTTCATCTACTACTACAACTACTACCACAACGCCATTACCAATTATTAGAAGGTCTCAATCTGTTGAAAAACGAAGAACTATAACACCTAGACCTACTACGCCATTGAAGCTCTCTCTCTAGAACAGTTCTAGAGAGAGAGAGAAAAAAGAAAAAAATTAGAGAGAGAGAGAGGAGAGAAAATTTTAATTTTAATTTTTTTTATGTTTGAAGGCCGCCGGCCGGAAAATCGGCCGGAGAAGATGATGAGGTGTCGAGAAGATGAAGTGGCAGAGAGAACAGATGAGATGGAGGAGAACTTTCAAAAAAAATGTATTCTGTATTCCCCATAAAAATTTATTCCCCGGAGAATTTTCAAAAAAATCTATATTCCCTCGAGAATTTATTCCCTGTAAAATTTTCTTTATTCCCCAAAGTCGCGGCCAAAAAAAATTGGGTCATTTAGATATTTTCGATAAACTAAGGGGCTACGCGGGAAGCTAGTCATAAACTATGGGACATTTGGAAAATAACTCTACATTTAATATGTAGGCGAAAAACTAAGTTTACATATGTCGAAGAAAATCTTTATTTGTTAACAAAATTGAATCTTGTTGAAGGAATGAAGAAAAGGTCTAGGCAAAAAGTTTTCATATCTCACTAAAGAAAAAAATTCTACAGTTTTTCGAGAAAAAGATGTTCTAAGGTGTTATTTAGAGATAGGTCGACGTTTTGGGGAAATAAGAATGTTTTCCGGGATGCATAGACTTGGTCAAAAATTGGTCAGCTTTAGTTGACCAACTTATTCTTTAATTGTTAAGGGAAATAATTTAGAGTGGAATCTTTAGGTTTTTTTTTTGTTCCCTCAACTCCACCAACATTTTTTCTTGACTCCGGTTATGGTCGCTGGCAAACAACCATTGCCGACGACCTTTTTTTTTTGTTGAAATAGTTGTCGACGACCTTTAGTTTATCCGAATATCATCCACCATTACTACCATTAGTTTTCCTTATCTTCTTTCGTTTCTCTCTCATCTCCTCCCTATCTCTCTATCTTCTCCCCCCTTTTATACTCTCTCTAGTTTTTCCTTCTATGTTTTAAATTGGAGGGGTAGGACAGGTTGGGGGAAATCTCCAACCACTTCATACTGGTTTGGGATCCCCCAAACCGGCTCGGTGTTGGAGGGATTCCCCCAAATCCCCCAACTTGCGTATTGGTTTGGGATCTTTCAACCCAGTCATTGGTGTGGGTGATCCCCAAATCGATTTTCCGGCGAAGGGACCATCTATTCGTCGGATTAGATAGAGAGAAGGGAAGATGTGGAGGGAGGAGTAGAGAGAGAAAGGGAGAAGGGAGAGTAGAGAGAATAAAGATAAATGGATGTTGTAGTTTTATTGGAAGGAGAGAAGAAGAAGATGAAAAAAAGAAAAGAAATGATGGTGGTCAGAGTTAGAGGTGGTGACCAGAGTTAGTGGTGGCTGGAGTTGGTGGTAAGAGATGAGGAAGAAGAAGATGATTTGTTTCCCTTTAAAATTTTGCACCTTGGAAATTCGGCAAAATTCACATCTTCCTTTTAAAATTTTCTACCCCGAAAAATATTCTTATTTCTCAAAACCCCGACCATTCAAAATAAGATGTTAGAGCATCTCCAATGTAACACTCAAACTCTAAATCTTAGAGTATCACATAGGAGATTTTAGAGTTTCTCTTTAAAATCCATCTCCAATGCAAAACCCAACATGAATCTCTAAAAATGATGTGTCAAGATTTATTTTAGAGATCCTCAAGAGGGCACCCCGAAAAAATATTCTTATTTCTCAAAACCCCGACCATTCAAAATAAGATGTTAGAGCATCTCCAATGTAACACTCAAACTCTAAATCTTAGAGTATCACATAGGAGATTTTAGAGTTTCTCTTTAAAATCCATCTCCAATGCAAAACCCAACATGAATCTCTAAAAATGATGTATCAAGATTTATTTTAGAGATCCTCAAGATGACACTCTAAATTTAGAGTGCCCTCTTGAGGATCTCTAAGTGCCACATAAATAAATCAGTTAATTTTATACCAAAATATAGGTTTTCAGAGTTTCTCTTGAGTGTTGCACTGGTAAAAGCTTTCCAACAGAGTATCTCTAAATTAGAAGCGAAGCCAGGATTTAGAGTAGGGACGGGCTGAAAGTCGAAGTCTAGAAAAATCACCTAAATCATTCAAATTAGATAAACTTAATGAATACATTAGATAGTTGTCGTTGTTAGAAGTGCCTTGATCCAAATATATCCATAGTAAGGGAACTTTTTAAATTCATTAGAGCAGGGACGGGCTGAAAGTCGAAGTCTAGAAAAATCACCTAAATCATTCAAATTAGATAAACTTAATGAATACATTAGATAGTTGTCGTTGTTAGAAGTGTCTTGATCCAAAGAAAAATTTTTATTAGCTTAAAATAATTTTTGAAAATCTCATTTTCGCGCAAAGAAATTGCATATAAATTGTGTTTGATATATGCGAGAAAAAGAAATACCAAAGAAGAGATTTGTATTAGCTTAAAATAATTTTTGTTTTATAAGAGAAAAGAATATATAATCCATGTATAAACACCCCCTTCAACTAAAAAAAAGTATTAATTAAGATCCTTAAGAAGACACTCTAAATTTAGAGTGCCCTCTTGAGGATCTCTAAGTGCCACATAAGCAAATAAATTAATTTTACACTTAAATATAAATTTTTAGAGTTTCTTTTGAGTATTGTATTGGAGAAGACTTTCAAATAGAGAATCTCTAAATAGCCAAATAGGAAAGAGACCATTTAGATATCTATTTTTTACACTTGACACATAAGATTTTTAGAGTTTTTCTTAAGTCTTGCGTTGGAGATGCTCTAAGTTCCCTCTTCAAAAGGCATATATAGATAAAAAATAAAATCATGGGAGGGAGTTGAACCTGTGTCTGCACAGTTGGAACCATTGAAACTTTACCAAGTGGCTAAATAACATCAAGCAAATAAAACAGGGTTGCTCATAGATATCACTGGATTTACAATTTTTTCACACTTGAAACATAAGATTTTTAGAGTTTCACTTATAGCTCCGCCTCTGTTCTAAATGGCCATATAGGAAATAGACCATTTGAGATCCACTTTTCACACTCGACACATAAGATTTTTAGAGTTTTTCCTGAATTTTGCGTTGAAGATGCTCTTGATGAGCGTAAAAAGTAGTTTCAACATCACCTTCTCACTGATAAAAGTTTTCGAACATTTTTTAACAACTTCTGAACTCAGTTTTGTTGGTTTACAATTTTTTAACAACTTCCAAACTCAGTTATTGGTTTAGAATTTGCTTTTACAAAGGGTGCTTGTAAATGCACCCGCCCCAAATGTTCTAAGCGGGTGGGGCTATTAGCAGACGACCCAACAACTCAGAAAGTATATAGGCGCCGGAGATTTTTTAAGAACCCAGCTTTAACCGTTTAATCCCTGACGCCGTTTGGATTGGAGTTCGGTTCTTGACTCATTTTTCTCTCTAACAGATCCCAAAATCTCTTACTCATCTTCTCTCTTGAATCTTGCATAAATTCTACTTCTCTTACATAAAAAAATCTTACAAGTTGAGCAGATGATACATATGGTGGTGGAGTTGAAGGTGATATGGTTGAGGAAATAAGAGTTGGTGATTTTGCAGGAGATATGAGTTTTGTTGAAGGGTATTTCATTGGAGGGATGAGTTGTGGTTTTGATGAAGAAGGTGATGTGGAAGGGGAAATGGGGTTCGAGGAATTCCTAGAGGCAGAGGGAGAGAAAATGGCTATTTGAGGGGTAAGAGAATAGAGATTAGGATAAGCTTGGTGGTTTGGCTGCCAATCACAACTGATGAGAGAGAAAGATAAGAGAAAAAAGAGTTTTTGAGGTTTTTGGTGAAAGACACTGTGACGTGAGAGAGTGTTGATGGAGGCTTTTGATTGCCATTACAGAGGGGCAGACATTATTCAAACGAACTAGAGAGAAAGGATTCTTTTTCTTGAGATTGGACTCCAAGAGTCATTACATTTGGTCGCGGCTTTGGGGAATAAAGAATAATCTCCGGATAATAAGTTCTCTAGGGAATCCATGTTTTTTTGTACATTCTCGTGGGAATATTTTTTTTTAGTTCAAAAATTCACTCGATCAAACATTGCTCCCTAATCTTCATCTTCTTTATCACATTCACCACCACAACTTCACACCACCACTATCCTGACCACCACTATTTCGGCCACTATTGCCGCCTCTTCTCTTTCCCCTCTAATTCACTGCTACCTTCTCTCTTCTTAGTTTCCGCCTTCGATAGAAATTAGATTGTGGACGAGACTCCTAGTCCCCCACTGTAGTTCTACGTACTACTCTTCTCCTCTCACTAAAATTCTTTTCTCTCTCTACAACAGAAGAGAAAGTGGAGGTGTATCCAGTGATGGAGAGACAGGTTCAACAATAGCTTCTTCAAACATTTCAGAAGCATGATCTCCATTAGGGCTTCCATTAACTTCCAACAAATTCAAATCACTTTTCTTCTCTACACTCTCGTCCCCATTAACAATAGCCTCATGTAAATCACTTTTTCTCTGACGGTCTTCTTCATGAGGCATGTCTTCAAGATTACCATTAATGGCTTCCTCAAAAACATCATCACCTCCAGAAACACTTCGTCCCTGAAACACCTGAACAATGTCATCAAGCAATTTCAATTGCGATATTCCACCATCAACTGTCAAAGTTTATTCTTCAGAAAGAGGTCTACCAACGCTATCTACCCCATTTTCCATAGAACCCTTCTTCACATGGAAACCCTAGAAGAAAAAAAACACCTAAATCCACTAAACCATCAATAACTAAGATCTGAACGAACCCCTAATAAACTAAACAATAATAAGTCAAATTTAATCAATAACCCATTAATCCCATAAACAACAAAGGGTATATAACAGTTATAGAAATGATAAAAACCCTAAAAATGCATATGAAAGATGGACTGAATCTTAAGAGATTAAAAATAAATTATTAGTTCACGGATCTGAAAAATCCAATCACCTTATTAAATTTAGGGTTTTGAGATATCATTTAAAAGGTTTATGCCATAAGTAAACAAATAAGATTGGCATGAAAATCAAGAAAACTAAAGAAATAATGATAAGAAGAATTCACTTTTTGATTTCTCTTTTTTCTTCTTCATATTTCCGTTAAGCTAATAATGCTCTGATGTTTGGTATCTCTTCAATCTCTACCTCAATTAACCCCTTTTAGTTCTCTTTATAGCTTTTTCTTTCCTTCTACTTCTAATTTGCCGATTTCTGTATCTAAAACTATCTAAACTACCTTATCTATATGTTGGAAAACTTATTCTAGTTCTGATTCTAGGGTTGGTTTTGTTCATTTTATACTATGGATTTTTATTTTCTTGTTGAATATAGTTTTAGTTATAAAGAAAAAATAATAAGAGAATACGAGAGATGGTGAGGGAGAGATAGAGAGATAGGGAGAGAAGATGAAGATTAAGGGGCAATGTTTGATCAAGTCAATTTTTGGACTAAAAAAAATATATGCCCATGAGCCAATATTTTTTGACAAAATTTTTATTCCCTGGAGAATTTTTTTATTCCCCAATACCGCGGCCTTACATTTTAATGGCATTGATACATCATGAATATAATATGCAATACATCATGAATTTGGATAAGCACTGTAACCGTCAATAAGGCATCTTAGGCCCTAAAGGCCATATAAAGCCTCTTAAGGTCATTTTAGGGGGTCTGAATGACCCATCTACTCGTACCTTTACTTTGTTTAGTGCCTAAATTACATGAGATAAATCTTGATGGCGAACTGCTTCCACCGAGATTCGATCTCAGGACCTCATGAACTTAAGAAGGAGGTTTCCAACCACTGCACGGGTAGTGGACAGTGAAAGATAGAATTAAGTAAGAGAGAGAAAGTTGTTTTGGAAGAAATACAAGGATGAAGGTGAACTTTACCCACTGGGTGCTTATAGATACCTTCCGCCATTTATCATTGACCCGAGACAAGAAAAACTCTACCATGTTATAATATTTTGGTCGGGTGCTTTTAGCATCATCTTTTTAGAAACTCTAAGACGAGTTATTTTTTTTATGAAAAATCTTGTAATTTGAATTTAAAATCTAAATTTTGGAGATCATTTTACTCCCAACTATGACAACTACCCAACTCAATAATCCGAATTCAAGGGCACGTTAAGGGCGCACATCCTAACCCGCATCCTGTCTTTTTCGGTCACCACAAAGGAATGTAATTTTCCAGATTTGTACTACAAGTTTGTCTTAAGAAAACACCACAACCTTTTTCAAATTTTTCGGATTTGTACTACAAGTTCGGTCACCACAAAGGAATGTAATTTTTTTCGGATCTTGTAAAGAAAAAGAATTTGGATGTATTCGATTAAGGAAAACGAAGAAGCCATCATTCCATTCTAGCATGATTAGAGCAAACAATAACACTTAGAAGGCTTAGAACATGTTCTTGTAGATTTTTCATATGAATATATATACAGGAAAAACTGGGGGAAGAAACTTACATGAAAGAGTATCGGGGGGCCAGCACCGCCTTCGGCCTTCGGGAACTGTCCACTGGATGTTTTGGTTAGGGTCTTTGATGTCACAGGCCTGAAAAGTTCAATAGGGGAAGAAATCTACATGAAAGAGTATTGGGGGGCCAGCACCGCCTTCGGCCTTCGGGAACTGTCCACTGGATGTTTTGATTAGGGTCTTTGATGCCACAGGCCTGAAAAGTTCAATGGGGGGAAGAAATCTACATGAAAGAGTATCGGGGGGGCCAGCACCGCCTTCGGCCTTCGGGAACTGTCCACTGGATGTTTTAATCAGGGTCTTTGATGTCACAGGCCTGAAAAGTTCAATAGTAGTAACTATTGTTTGCTCTAAATGTCACCAAATGCCCAGAGATCATAAAATAGAGCAAAGAGTAACTTAAAACATGACAGGAAGGCATAACCAAAGGCAGCTCATGGTCCCTCTTAGGAAGGATAATATGTATAAATTTTGTGTTGTTACTCGAATATCTTCTGCCCGAGGATGCTTGTTCGAAGAGAAAGTTTGTTTTACCTTGCAGTAGGGCAGTTTTGGGCATCATTAATGATGCTATGCCCGGCCAATCTCCCGGCCGGGCATGATCTAGTGAGAGAAAGTCAAACACTTTCTCTCACTAGATCCGAACCGGCCAAGTACTCCATCCGGGATTCCGACAGGGCATAGCATCACGGTTCGGTGGGCATTTATTTGGATCTTTTGCTGGCCTTCGTCATCCGGGACATACCTTATTGAAAGGCAAAAATAACACAAATGTAAACAATATGGGGAGAGACATGATAACTCAAAATGAGAGTCTGAGATATGATGTAAAATTACTCTTATACACGTGGAGCGGTGCAGGGCAGTATCGTGATTCGGGTCCGTCATATTTTGGGAGATTCATAAGTTCAGGTATTTTCGGACAGGGGCGGAGCCAAGAATCTGAGTAGGGACGAGTTGAATATATCAAGCGTTCATAAGATTTTTCAATTTCTATACAATACATATTGATTCAGTAACTACAAATATTCATGTACCTGAAAAATGTCGTTCAAAAAAAGAATTATATAAACGATCACAATCATAGTGCAAAATGGGCATTATTTGATCCATATCTATCTTTTGGTATAAAATAGACATTGTTTGTGTTTAATAGGAATCTTTGTACGAGAAAAATAAAAATATAAAAAATTTCAGTACAACCCTATGAGAGGAGAAACATACACAAGACTTAAGCCTTGAAATAATGAAGAATTGTATTTAAGTCATTGATGTTAATAAAAGAACTTATGGTGCGTTTAGATGACGGAATCATGAATCCGCAGATTCATGAGTCCTTGGGATTTGTAATATTTTTTGGTTTGTTTGACAACTTAAGAATCCTGTGATTCATTATTATTTGAGTATTTTTAAACACTTCTTTTAAAAAATATTGAAGAAACGTTGTTCTCAAAACAATCTTTGTCAAATATCAATTCATTCGAGAACCCTTTTTTTTCTTCACAATTTTTTTCGTAAAAAATTTCTTTTTTCGAAAAACCCTTTTTCCTGAAAATAAATTTTCTCCCAAAATTATTATTTTTCGAGATCCAGTTTTTTCGGCAACCGAGGTTTTATGAAACATTTTTTTCCCGAAAATCGACTTTTTCGAAAAAAAAAATGATTTTCGAGAAAGAAAAATGTTTTTCGATAAAAAAAAATGGAGTTGGAGAAAAAATAGTTTTCAAGTGAAAATCTGTTTTCGGAGGGAAAAAAATAGTTTTCAGAAAAAAAAAATATTTGGGAAAGAATCCATTTGGAGAGAAAATTCGGATTATGGGGAAGAAAAATGATTTTCGGGAAAAACACTTTTTGAAAAAAAATCGATTTTTGAAAAAAAAAAATTTTAAATAATTATTTGTAGAAGGAAATATTTTTTTTATTGATTTTTAAGTTTGAAAGCTAGGTTTATTAATCCAAAATCCTAGGGGGTAGGGTGAGATTTTGGTCAAATACAAATTTTAAAATTAGGAATCCTTAGGATTTCTTGGTAGAGAAACAGACCAAGGATTCTAGATTCCTAATCCTCCAACCAAACACACGATTAAGTTATAGTCATTGATGTTTAATAACAAAATACATTGGTGGTGAGGCGAGTCGAACACTGGATCTCCCAGGCAGAATTCTCGCGATTTGCCAACTGTGCTGCTAAAGTCTTCTGTTAGTAAGCTCAACACAAAATACAAGTTACTGGTAGGAAGACCCGGGCTCAGCCCACCAGTAGCTCCGTCCCTGTTTTCGGGTCCCTCAGTCGGGCACGAGGGAGCTGTTCATGTTCGTGTTGCTCCTACAAAATGCGGGAGAGATATTGTGATGTAGTAGAAACTAAACTAGCACAACTTCACAAAAAAAAGACTTCAGTTTTTTATGAACAATACTTCTCATTACTAATTAAGAGTGCCATTACAATAAAATTGAACCAAAATACAAGGGACATTAGTCCAAGACTTAGATCTATCCTTTTCCCGAGCCCCATTTAGCAAGCTTGCGACATGCGGGTTTAGAGTTCTTTTGGTATGGCTGAAAGTGGCGCTTTCCAACTTGCTTATGATCTTCCTTAATTAGTTTGCTAACATGAATCAATGATTGCCAGTGAATATTGCGACGACGATTTTTGAGATGCCGGATTAGGTTGATATTGTCGCTTTCTAGGATTATCTTTCTGTGGTTATGTTCTTCCGCCCAGGAGAGGCCATTAAGGATTACTATAGCTTCACTTTCTTCAATATTCATTGCTCGAGCTTATGTAACTGATGCTGCTATGAATTTAGATTCTGCATTGTGGACTATAAGACTAGTACCAATGTCCGAGGCTATGTAAGAAAATAGCCTAAAATCCACTTTCTTTTTTGGGAAATTAGTATGACCCCTTCACCTCTAATGTCCAATTAGGTATGACTCATTTTTTTATTGGAAAGGAGTAAAATCCCATTTTCCGCACCTAAAAAGTACGAAAATAACCTCACCCTTATTATATTTTCTACTCTTCCTCTTACATCCCTACCATCGCCATAATACTCTAACTTTAATCTTCCCGTGAATTTTTATCTAATTTGTAAGCCCAATTAATATGTTCTTTTCTAACATTTTGATTTTTCGTTACAGTGGAAACATCAACTTTAACATAAAACAAAGAACTATTGAGAAGTTAAATTTTTGTTTAGAATTTTACGATTTTTATTTGTCGAATTTTTGTTGTTTATTAATCTTAAGTGATAGGTAAATGTTGCTAGTAAAGTAGAAGAATGGATATAAGATAAAAAAATAGATATGAGAAATGAAGTTTCGTCAGCAGAACATCGACGATGTTAGCATAAGAACAAAGAGACATAAGAGATTGAAGAAAATAGATAGAAAAACAATAAGGATGTGGCTATTTTCGTACTTTTATGCGCAAAAAAGGGGGTTTTGATAATTTCCAGTTAAAAGACGGGTTAATAGGACATTAGTAGTGAGGGGGTAATGCTAAATTCTTCTTTTTTAATTATAATTAAACGAAAGGGCTCTACCTTAAAAATTAACTCCAACCATGAAGGAACTTACGCCTAAATATTGTGCATGTGCGAAACACATGTGTGGTATTTTGTAAGTGTGCGAAAAACGTGTGATCTTGTGCATGTGCGAAGCACGTATGTGAACTTTTTTCATTTTTTTTTTCAATTCCCATTTTTGTCACATCTAACCAACCACTTTTAATTACATCTACCCAACTAAAATTTAATTACATCTATGAAATTAAAATTTTATTACATTTATCAATCCAACAACCCTTTTAACTGATTAACTTCCTCTTTATCTGTAAATACAACGACCATTCACTACATACTCATCCAACTTCTACTCTTATCTTTGTTTCCATCTCCCACTTTTATCTTCTTCATTTGTTTACAATGAATAACGATTTTACGTTTAGAGTTTATCTCGCTGAAACGAGATTTACAACTCCTGAAGGGTTGTCTCGACCGCCTTTGCATTATAGTCATCGGTAATTTTTTTCCAAAAAACTTTAAACTTTTGATTTATTCCGGTCGCCGCATCATATATGAGTTTCAAATAAAAATTAACAAGTAAAACATCTTCTTCTTGTCTCTACGTCACTCGTAGAGCTTTTCTGGTTCTAGTCGGGACATAAGTATCATCACAAGATTCATTGGAGGTTATTTGTGGCGATATTTGATGAGTATCATCATTCCCTAATTCGACATTCGAGAAGTAAGGAGATATCATTTCCAAAAACACCTTTAGTTGGACATTTGTTGCACATTTTGAGGATCCATTAATGAGAAAATTATGTAAGAGATTAAAGAAAATGAGAGAAAATAAGAGACAAATAGGCGTGTGTAAGTTATGTATGGGTAGTTCCCTATAAATAGGAAACCAACCCACATTTGGACCGTTGGATGAGCCTCAACAGTCCAAATTTACAAGATTTGGTCGGTGGAACAGATCCAACGACCACATCTGGCCCATCATAGGACCATAAGCCCCCAACAACCATATCCTGACCGACCCGAAATGAGCACAATCGACTAAGATTCTCTTTGGGCTTGAGCTAAGCTCAGTCGAAGAGAAGTCGGTCTAACGACTAGAGGCTGAAATTTGAAGTTATTAGCCTCAACCCAATAAGATTGGACTTGCTCTAACAAATGTACTGCTATTGGAGTCTAAATAAAAAAGAGTGATTGAAAAAAGGTCCAAAAATATATGGTCAATAAGAGAAAAGTGCAAGTAAAATATATCAGGTCTAAATTGACAAAAAATGTGATGTCAACATATTTCTGCCCCAAAAAAAGTTATCTGTTTGGTACCTAGAAAATTGTACAGTAACATATTTGTCTTTGATTCATCACACAACTTATAGCTGAAAACGTCAGATTTCTCCAATGCACAGTACACTCACAATGTGATTATTTCAACTAGTATTTTACCTGACATAACTCATGTGCGCCTGATATAATCCATGTTATCTCATCTCTGCACCTGACATAACCTATGTGAACCTAACAGTAACCCATATAAGTACATGTAATTTACATTTTACCTAACATAACCTATGCGACAATCAGACACAAATAGGACACCTGATATAACCCCTTGTTGGCACCTAGATCTAACATTTCAATACCAAACTTGACGTGTAAGACCGATTTCTTTTTTCTTTTTTTACCCGAACCTTATTTTCTTACTAAGAGCATCTCCAATGAGAGCTCTATCCCTCCAAAAAGTACAACTTTTGGAGGGATGGAGCTCCAAACCTTCTCCAATGGTTCTCCAAATCTCCAAATATTTGAAGAACCATGAATAGTACTTCTTCATACATGAAGGGGCACTATTCAACTTCTCCATATGAGATGGGACTTTTTATTTGGTCCTTTTGCTTTTATGTGTTTAGTTTAAGTCCTTTAAATTATTTTTTTAGTCCTAATTTATTGTATAAGTTCTTACTTATTCATTTTAAGTCCCTATTTTAATTCTTTTTTGTATTAATTAAGTTTCATTTCAACATATATTTTGATTAATAAAAATAAAATATATTGTAATTTGTTTTATAAAAATTAACATAACTAAATTTTCATTAATAGAAATACATAGTACAACTCGGAAACGAAGACAATTTAAACTGAAAACTACGATAATTCTTCCAAACATCTTTAACAATTTAAAGATTAATCAGTTATGTGAAGCCTCACCTTTTCTTGCCCACAAATGGTCAATCAAAGCATATCGTAACGCATAATGAGCCTGATTATCTCTAATCTTTCTGTGTCGAGATAAAAATTGTTGAAAACGTTGAGTCTCATTCTCAGGGATATTCACATTGTGAGGAGATGTTCCATATAAATTCTTACCTCCATATTAATGAAGAAATTTAAGTTTAAGTAGTGCAATGTATTTTTTTAATCTATTTTTAGTTTAATTTTCTTTTCATGCAATCTTTTTTTTTTTATTTGTTTTTTCTAATATATTAGTGATTTTCAATATAATTATTATGTCTTTTTTAATTTACTATATATGTAGTAAATGAGTTTTTGTTTAAATGTTAGATTAAAATAATGTAGTAAATGTTTTGGAGGAGTGGATAGAGATGGAACCATTGGAGAGCCCCTCCAAAAGTGGGTCCCAAATTTGGAGAAGATGCTCATTTGGAGGGACATTTGGAGAACAACCATTGGAGATGCTCTAAAGAGTTCCTTTTTTGGAGCAATGGCTAATAATAAATGCCAAAAAAATGGCTCATACTTCCATATAATGAACTGTAATTCACGAGAAAAGTGAACACTAGTCAAATATGTTTTGAATGACTAAAAGGAGCTAGTTGGTTAAAGGGACTGGTTGGTTGTTAGATCTACAATGTGTGATGAGTAATCTGGGCCATCTATTTTATCCAATTGTATCTATAAATACATTGGAGTTATTCATTTGTAGCTATCATCACTTTTGAGTAAAACAATTTCGTGAGGGTGTCATCTAAAAAGAAATTTGAGTATTTTATAAAAGTGAAACAGAATTCCTTAATTGAGTTAAAGAAATGTACCAATATATTATACATACATAGAATGGGTGGGATTTTGGAGAAAACTAATCAAAATGGATTCACCCACCAACATCTAAGCATCCACATACTAAGCGCCATCACGTGAACCGAATCGCTGGCTCGAGTGGGATCCAACTAATCCCGATTACTTATTCAATTAAACCCTTTCACCCAGAGTCAGTTTTGTCTTGTGGGCAGTAGTTTTGAACAAGCTCCCAACGTTAAACATGCTTCGTGATCATGACATGTAGCTAACTAATTGGTGTGCTAGGTGCAAGAAACAAGGGGAGTCCATAAGCCACCTATTCATCCATTGCGAGGAAGCATGGAAGTTGTGGTCTTATTTCATTCGGGTTGTGGGTTTCAACTGGTGTTACCCAAACTCAATCAAAAGTCTTTTGGATCAATGGGATGAAGCGAAAGTGAAGAAGTCAAGAAGGGACTTATGACGTCTAATCCCATTTGCGATCTGCTCGTCGATTTGGAAGGTCAGGAATGATGGTATTTTTAATGACTGTGAGAGGTTTTGTGGTGAAGGTAGAAGACGTTTTAGGGCTTTTGAACCCAGGGTGGGCGATAAGCTTTTCATATTTAGACGTTTTAATGGGTTTGAATATATTAGATGCAGTTCAAACTAAGATGTTAACAAGAGTAAAAAGTTTTGAAGGTTTTTTTCATCTACGAAAACTTACAGTTATTACTTGAGATTTCTTTAAAAGAATTATGAAATTTATGGTTACTAGTTTTGACCATTTTTTAATGTTTTTGGTTTACAAAATATAGTAGATGCAGTAGAGACATATTTATGTATTCGTTTATGGTTGAGACCTGTCTAGAATCAAAAGTCATATGATCTGTAGCACCAGAATCAATTATCCAAGTACTATTCGAAAATTGTGTAGACATACTTAAAGTTTTGCCTACATTACCTGTAGTGGCTATCGTCGATGAAGCTTGTTTAACAGTTGGATCTACAAGGGTCTTCTTAGAGTTTTTCTTTCGATTATGATCCCACCATTCTGGATAGCCTAATAGTTCATAACAATGACTTTTGGTATGACCAATTTTGTTGCAGTGTGTACACTTATAAGTAATTTTGTCAGATTGACCAACAACTTTAGCAAAATTTGAATTTGCCTTATTGAGAGTCATTATTGCGGAAGCATCAGTTGCCCTTCACTTTAGCTAAACCGGAAAAACAAGATGAAGATGAAAGGCTCTTCTCTTTCAATCAATATAAATTCCCAAACACAAATTTAAGACTTTTGGCTCTGATACCAAGTTGAAATTGATCAAAGAAATTGTTTTATTCCTTGATGGATTACAAAAGAAATATAAGACTCTATTTATAGAGTTACAATACTACTAGTTTCTAATATTTTACTAGTTTCTTAATAGTTTATATTAATATATTTACTAGTTCCTAATTCTTACTAGTTTCTAATATTTGATATTTCCTAATATCTATTATATGGGATATCTTAATATATAGAAAGATATTTCAACAGTGTTATTAGTTTTTTAGCGAGAAATCTTGTAATTGGAACCTAAAAGTCATTTTAATCGCAGTTTAAAATTTTCACAGGTTTAACAAGGAACATTGAAGTTCAAACTTTATACTAGAGTCCGCATAAAAAGTTTTTTCCTTTCAAACAACCGAACTCCCTTTTGATCTCTATATAGAAAAATGACTAATTTTTTATCCATCCACCCAAATCGTTCATTTAGACATGATTAAAGCAAACCATAGCACTTAGAAGGCTCAGAACATCTTGTAGATTTTTCATTTGAATAGATCAACATCAGCTGATGCTCAAGTTTGATTGATTTTTGATACCTATTTAAATTGATAAGGGGTATATAGCGATACCCCCTCATCCCTAATGTCTAGTTAGCAATACCCTTTTTTTATCAGATACTAGTGAAATTCTCTTTTTTACACTTAGAAGTACAAAAATACCCTTATCCTTATTGTTTTATCTGTTTTTTTCTTCGATCTCTTATATCTCTTTGATGTTATGCTTACCAACGTATTTTCATTTCTCATACCTTCTTTTTTTTTCCTCTTATCCATTTTTTTCTAATTTACCAATAATATTTGTCAAAAATTTAGAATTAATAAAAAGGGCGGTAATTATAAGGCCCAAAATGGGGAAGTTAAAGAGAATCAGACCCAATATTAAATAATAATGAGGAAAAAACCCAGTAGGTAAAAATACAATTTTACCCTTTAAAATGAAATTTTCCGACCAAATCAACGTCAAAAACAATTTTGAACATTTCTGAACAATTATTGGTTTGCTCTCAACAATTTTTGTAAATTTCTGAACAAATCTTAGTTTGTCTCAACAATTTGTAAATTTCTGAACAAATTCGTTTTTTGCTTAGACATTGTTTTGCCAAAATATTTCACATAGACAAACTGACACAAACATTTTGGCTACAACATTTTTCGATTTGTCTTGTGAAAAGTAATAGTTTTCGCATTTTTTGTTTTGCTTTCGACATAAATATTAAGACTAAAGCATTTTTTATTTGTCCTTTACAAAAATTAAAATGTTATGCATATTATCCTTTGTATTTAACAAATCCGTTAACGAACAAATAGTATTTTGACTAATACATTATATATGTTGTTAAGAACATAATTACATATGTCGCCAACATTTTATAATAAGTCGGGACATTATTATAGATATTGTCAACATTTTATAACAACACAATGATATATGTTGTCAACATATAAGGGTAAAAATGGAATTATGAAAAAAATATGTTGTCTTGTTAACAACATAATTATATACGTTGTCAACATTTTGAAAAATGTTCAAAAAATTGATTTTTTTTTTCACATTGTTATTTTTGAGTGGGTTTTTTTCCTATTAGGGTCTAGATTTTTGGTTTTTCACTCATTCTTTCTTGATAAAACACAGCAATTCAAAAAAAAAAATCGTCTAAGAAAAACTTTTGTCTTCTCATTTGTTTTTTTTTGTTTTACGTTAAAATTGATGTTTCCAAGTGCAACCAATTTTACGTCAAAATTAATGGTTTCTTAAGATTTGTTGTTCTTTCTATTAATTATAACCCGTATACATTCCAAAAATACAAATGGAAATCAAAATTATGAATTGGTACGAAAAATTTAAAAGTTAAAATGAAATACTAATTGAACCTGCAAATGAGATTAAATTTTTTTAGAAAGACCGAAATTAGAGTATTATGTCAGTCATGAACTTACAAGCTAGATAGAAAAATTCATGGGAAGACCGAAGTTATAGTTTTATGTCGTTCGTAGTGATATGAGAATGAAAAAAAGAAAACATACTGTGTGTTGGATTATTTTTGTACTTTAAGTGCAAAAACATTGGGTTTCACTAATATCCAATTAAAAAAAGAGGTGTCGCTAATTGGACATTAGGGATGAGGGGTATCGCTAAATTCCCCAAATAGATATACAGGAAAAGGAGGGG
>BEHA01003003.1:409018-439157 GCA_002897215.1 Eschscholzia californica subsp. californica | reverse complement strand
CCCGCGGGATTTAGTCAGGACTCGTGTCAGGCATAACATCACGGTTGTTCGAAATTTTGGTAGAAGAGATCTAGCCTTTTAATTATACTTAATAGGTTTATAGAAGATGTGAGATACAAAAAGTAAATAAAAGTTTAAGTTTCATAATAAACTTTCATTCTTTATGTGCTAATAGTTTTAGGAATTTTGAGAGGTTGTCTTGTTTTAGTAAAATTCGGTTGGAAATTAGTTTAAAATTACTCAGTAAAAAAAAGATGAAATGAACGAATAATTAAATTTTCAGTAATAAAAATTTACCTAGTAAAAAGAGTAATTGAGTACAATTGTGGATTGTGTTCAAAAAACCAGAAGTTCGAACTCGTATTCAGTGTCAATTAGCAACTTATTTTTACCTTCTTTTAATAAAAAAAAAACTCATTTTTACCTTCTTTCAACTTAAAAAAAAAAACTCATTTTTACCTTTTATTATACATGAAGTCTGTAATTTTAAGTCTACTTGAAATCGATGTAGACCAAACCTGCAAATTATGCGGATTTTCACATGAAAGATGCAGTACACAGAGAGGTAAATACTTTTCTCTTTCCTTGCTTTAAACAAGGCTTTATGGAATGTGCATTTAAAGGAGTATATTGTTACCCCCTAGGCCATAATAGTACTATATTTGTTTTTATTTTGATTAAAATACAAGTTAAATTTTATAATGTGTAAAATAGGTTTGTATCCTTGATGAGAGCCTGGTTACAAGAAGCAGGGAACAAGCAATGGACCAGAAACCATTATTGTCATTATTCTTCATTTTATAAACATATAACTTTCAGTTTAAGCAATAACCAAAGTATTAAACTAACCAACACACTCAACTAGACATCCTTGTATTTTAACAGATTGGACCTCCCATGTCAACCAAAACTCAATCCCCAAAAGAGGCTTTTTTGTTGGGCAAAAAATGTACAATAAGTACCCAAAAATAGATTAATAATGTATAATAAATACTAAAAATAGATTAATTATGTATAATAACAATTGTGTGATTAGATTTGACAATGTTTTATCTGTTGCAAATTGTTCTTAGAAAAATTAGAAGAGTTCATCAAAAAGGATGCGTGTATGTCGTATGTGAATACAAAGTTATATGTCGTCTGTGAAAATCCAACGAGTCAACCCATAACTAGTCAACATAGAAGTTGAATCCTAAAGAGGTCCGCCGCTTAAACCCATAACTAGGAAGGTTGATACGATTGTCCTAAGTGCCTTAAGCCCTGTCCTGACTCAAGTACAACTAACTAAGTCTGTCATGAAATTTACGAAAATATTGGAGGGAACACTAAGGGGGACCGATACGACAAGTGCAAATCCTAAAAACCAAGTCTTGCAGTTTCCTAATTGATATACTTTAGTTGGTATAAGTGGAAAAAACAAGGAGGTCCTCCGTTATGAATTCATATAATAACATCCCATGTCAAGAAATTGTAGTGCTTAAGAATATATATAGTCTTCTAAAAAGGTAGATTGTCTGCTATGAAAAATTTGGGAATATTTATACCCAATTCTACTCTTTTTTTTCTTTTTGCTCTTTTTGTTGTGTTTTGTTTCTTTTATCACAAAGGAAACTTAAGAGTCATAATCGCCTCTCAACAAAAGAAAAAAATAAGGATATTTTGCAAAAGGGGCAAGGTAATGTTCCAATTGATGAGTTTGGAGCACAATTTTGAATTTTTTTGAGTTTGGAGCATTAACTAATTTTGACTTAATTTTCCATCCAAAGATAACGAAAACTAACTTTTTAACTTAACTTTCCATCCAAAGCTAACGGAGACTAACGGATGTTACTGTCAATTTTTCATTACTGTTGGTTCTAGCATCGACGACTCACATTATTTTGCATCAAATGGTCGGAATTAGCTCATAGTTTACGACCAAAACTTTTTCTTCTGTAGAAGAAGTCCACTTTTAAACCAATGCAAACTCCATCAATTCATCAAGAAGAGACCCCAAAGTTAGTAATTAAGGTGGATGCAACCCTGACTTGCTGAGAAAAATTGTTATGATCGATGATTGAACTAGATTAGTAACTCTTATATTTTTTGATATTTTGGATAACATAAAGATACTTAATTGATTTAAAGATTGTTATTTTTTGGACGAGCTAAGAGCATCTCCAATGCAAAACTTTAAAAAAACTCTATTTGGCTTATGTGTTGAGTCTCAATTGAGATTCTCTTTCCTATGTAGCTAACTTGAGTATCTCTAATTCAAGTCCTTCTCCAATGCAACACTCTAAAAACTCTAATAGATACACATATCACACATACATTTAATAGGAAAAAGTGGTTGAGAAAGAAAGGTTTTCTATTGGTCCAAAAATTAAACTTGATGACTAAGGACACTTAAGACTCTCAAAAGAGATCTCAGAAATAGGGTTTCTAGTTGAGACATCTCAAAACTTAATGCTTCCACATCATCTTAAGATCTCAATTGAGTTTTGTATTGGAGAGATTTTTTTCTCAAAAAAAACTTTAAAGTCCTAAGTGGCACTTGAGATTTTAAGATTGAGTCTTGCATTGGAGATGCTCTAAGTTACTTTGATTTAAGAGTTTACGGTTGTAATTTTTTGACAAAACTAAATTCCTAGATGGATGAATGTGAACAAAGTGTTGGGAACGTTATATAAATATTTCAATATTTTTGAATGAAGGTTATGTTCATGTTAATGAATTGATGAATGCTACATATGGATGAATCATGTAACTTTTTTTAGTGTTTTGTACTAAACTTAAGTAGTTTATAAAAGTTTATATGAAAATAATGGAGTTTGCATTGGTTCAAAAGTGGACTTCTTCCACAGAAGAAAAAGTTTTGGTCGTAAACTATGAGTTAATTCCGACCATTTGATGCAAAATAATGTGAGTCGTCGATGCTAGAATCTAACAGTAATGAAAAATTGACAGTAACATCCGTTAGCTTCCGTTATCTTTGGATGGAATGTTAAGTTAGAAAGTTAGTTTTTGTTATCTTTAGATGAAAAATTAAATCAAAGTTAGTCAATGCTCCAAACTCAAAAAATTTCAAATTTGTGCTCCAAACTCACCACTTGGAACATTACTTTGCCCCTTTTGCAAAATATCTCATAACCGCCCCAAACTCACTTTTAAATGTTTTTTCTACCACCACCCATTGTTTCCTTTTAGTGGGGTCTCCATAAAAAATGTAATCCTCGTTGAACTAACAGAGAATATTTCCAACAATTATAACAAAAACAATTTTTATCTATACACTTAGGATATATATAAGTAACACCTCAAACAAACAAGATTGTCACATTTTCATCTAGTATGTGTTGGAATCGGTACCTAACTCAAAAGCAGTTGTACCGGTTTTTCCTTAATTTGATGTATCTAAATTCACCAGAATCTCGAGAAAGACGTCTCGTTGGATTCGTCTCGTCGAGTTCTTGAATTTAGACTCAAATTTTGTCTAAATCCGATTCCGTATGAGTGAGTTATTACAAAAGTAGTTTGGTATTGGTACTATTAATTCTAAACCGGGATTTAGAGTTAGTACCACTTTTGTGATGGAGGAAATGTTTTATTTCCTTATATAGAATCTTCCATATATTTATGGTATGTTGGTTGAAATGGAAAGGTGTTTCGCGTGGTTTGCACCACGCGCACGGGCGGCGTGGACGAATGGGCGTTTAGGGCGTTTTAGAGGCGCCCGCACTTTGCACTTTGCACGTACGCATCGTCTCGAGGAGCGATTGGAGCCTTTGATTTTACGGTCATAGATTTGATCTGACGGTCAGGATGATTAGCGCCCTTAAGATAGATCCGTTGATGATCTAACGGTGGGCGTTTATGGCGCAAGGTCTTGATAGATCCGTTGAGATCTGACGGTCAAGATGGCACCCGAAAACCAACAGTCAAATATGACTGTTGGGAAGCATCCATTCGTCTATAGGCACCTGTCTGAAGTGTCACCAATACTTCTATAAATACCAAATACAATCCAGGAAACAAAATACGAAAATTTTAGCATTTGAAGTGAAGAACATTTAGAGTTTAAGAAGTCAATTCATATGTCGTTCTTACTGCTTGTTCTAAGTTCGCACGCTTTCAGAAAAAAGGAAGTACTCTAGTCGTCATACTGAAAGGTACAGCCGTTGTATTCTGGGAGACAAACATCTTACTAGTTTTAGTACTAATACCAGGGTGTTCACAGTCTTAAGGAAAGAGACAACTCGACTCGGCTTTTCTCTCTCTCTAACCTTATTAATTAATCTTTGTTTTAACTATACTGTTTTTTACTTTTTAATCTGTTTCATATACAGTATTATTCTTAGACATAAAAATTATCTCTGAATTTATTTCAGAAAGACACAGTAAGGTGTATCCTTGTTATTATTAAAACAGGAAGACAAAATCTTGGTTTTTCATAATACCACGGTATGATGGTGTAAGGTTGCTATACCACTAAATATTTAGTAGTATGAACTTAGATTCTTTTCTCTTTTCCTACTTTATGTTTTATCTAATTTACCCCGTCCATAATCATTAAAATGTTGAAGAGAAATCAAATTTTACTACAATAAAAGGAGGTGTTGTCCTCTAATAAATGGACATGTTTTCACTTTTCAACAAATAAAGAAGAAAAGGGTAAAAAGGAAAGCAAGCCATGCTTGCTTGTTCATCTTACAACACAAAAAAGAATGCTTGCTTGTTCATAATGTTAGACCAAGAGAGGCAAACAAGTGACTCAGAAGATGAGACTAGGCTCCTTGAAAAGTGAAAACATCCACTCACCCTTATAAAGTTGTCCTCTCTCTCTCTCTCTCTGCTTTCCTCACTCCATGCCCTTTTTTGACCATCAACAAATTGGTAAAAATTAGATCCAACTTTGGATCCCTCATGTTTCGTTTGCATGACGAATGGCGTACGTGATTACCCTTTGCACTAGCTTACATGGTACATCAAAATTGGAATGTCGACCTATTTAAAAGTAAGGACTAAGGAGCATTGGTCCCATTCATCCTTGAACTATATATTTTTGCATAATTAGCCGTCGTTTGCACAAGCTCTAGAGGTGATTATCTAAGTTTTGTGGAGGGACCTAATCATAAACGTTTGAGTTTGACGGAATAAACTTCAAACTTCTGAAAATTTGAAACTTTTTCATGTGAGAGCCACGCGTCCTCCACTGATTTGGTCATGTTTCACTATGTTTGAGGGCTTCGCCCCAAACAACATATTTGTTTCTTTTGACCAAGTCACGAGTTATTCCCACTCATCAGCCAAATTGCAAATTGCTTCTTCCTCCCTCGTCAATCCGCTACTACAACAGTTATTCTTTTTCTTCTTACTTTTTCTTTCTATAATCCCTCTTTTCTCTCTCCAGTTGATAAAAATAGAGAATATGGTGGTAGTAATACAAAGATTATTTTTCCCAGGAAGAAGTCAAACGGTAGAATCAAAGATGAAAGAGATTTTGAACAAAATTTGTGTAACTAACATGTGAGTGTAAGTGGGTAAAAAGCAAGTGTTAGAGCATCTCCAATGTAAAATTCAAAAAAAATTCTAATTGGCTTATGTGTCAAGTCTCAATTGAGACTCTCTTTTCTATATGGCTAAATTGAATGTCTCTATTTTAAGTCTTTTTCCAATACGACACTCAAAAATTCTAATAGTTAAACATGTCACACATAGATTTAATAAGAAAAAGTGATTGAGATAGAAAGACTTTCTATTGGTCGAAAATTAAATTTGATGATTAGGACACTTAAGACGCTCAAAAGTGGGACACTTAAGAGCATCTCCAATGCAAGACTTAATCTTAAAATCTTAAGTGCCAACTAGGACTTTAGAGTTTTTTTTGAGATAAAACCTCTCCAATGCAAAACTCAATTGAGATCTTAAAATGATGTGGAAGCATTAAGTTTTAAGATGCCTCAAATAGAAACTCTATTTTTGAGATCTCTTTTGAGAGTCTTAAGTGTCCTAGTCATCAAATTTAATTTTTGGACCAATAGAAAACCTTTCTTTCTCAACTATTTTTTCCTATTAAATGTATGTGTGACATGTGTATCTATTAGAGTTTTTTAAAGTGTTGCATTGGAGAAGGACTTGAATTAGAGACACTCAAGTTAGCCACATAAGAAAGAGAATCTCAATTGGGACTCAACACATAAGCCAAATAGAGTTTTTTTTTAAGTTTTGCATTGGAGATGCTCTAAGACTCTCAAAAGTGTTTGTAATCGAGACATCTCAAAATTAAATGCTTCCACATTATCTTAAGATCTCAATTGAATTTTACATAGAAGAGGGTTTTTTTCTATAAGAAACTCTAAAAGCCTAGGTGACACTTAAGATTTTAATATTGAATCGTGATTGGAGATGCTCTTAGTGGGATTAAGCGGTATATAAATTCCCCGTAGATGAAAGACGATAATTGATCGGGCTTGATCTTAATGTAGCAAATTAGTGTGGGAAGTTCTGTAGGCACCCTCTGGTGTGGCTATAGCACCCCCACCCTTTTCTAATAAAACTCTCACAATATTTGGTTTTGGGGAGGTGCCTTTTAAATAATAGGGGAGCTTATAGAACGTCATTGGTCGTGCAGAACTCGTTGTCTGTTAAGGTGTGAAGTTCTATAGGCACATGTTATTGGTAAAGCGCCCCCCCACCTTTTGCTAAAAGTTATTTGGTTAACCCCTAAAATCTTATTGGCGCTCCTGACTTTGTTGAAGGAAGAAAGCGGAAATACCAAAAAGAAGAAAATGTTAATTTTCCGAAGGCTTGCTCTCTGTCGTTGTCGTGCATACAAGATGAGAGATCAAGCCAAAAATGATAAGGCATGACCTAAAAGCCCGAGTAACCATTTAATTTCCCATCACAAAATCTTAATTTTCTTTCCCATCAAGAAAAAATAGTTTTTACATCAAACATTTTCACAAGTATCAAATGGGTACTACCTTTAGATGAATCATGTCCAAACAACTAATCTTGAATAATAATCTCCAAAAAATGGGTAAACTAACTCGAATCGTCTTAAGACGATGTAACTTTTAATTCTAAGATATATGAAGATGAAACTCAATATTAATTTGAGATTATTCTCGATGACCACAATCGTCTACTCAAATATTAAAAAAAAGAATCATCCATCTAGGAAATGACACCTGAGTAATTTTAAATTTTTAGAGTGTCGAGTTGGTTTTTGCTTTAGACAATACTTTGTTGTAAGCTAGTTTTATATTTTGGTTGCAGAAATTTGGTCAAATCCCCCTAATAAATTTTTCCTTTCATTTAAAAAAATCAATTAACGTTTCTAGTCTCAACTCCCTAAGGTATTTTTGTAATTTATTTAATGTAAGAATATGACAATAATAACCCTGGAAGTTAGATTTAGTATTGTTGATTGTAGGGAGAGCTGAAGAGTTACTTGTTGATTGTTGATTCAATTAGTTTATTATAGAAGCATAATTGTTGATTTTCAAATCTCTAAAACTTAAAATAAATATGTTTAATCATTTCAAGAAATTTTGTGTTCTCTAGTTTGTATGTTAAATTTTGAGTACTTTAAGCGGATTGAGAAAATTGTTGATGGTTAATTCTCGAAATACATTTCAAAGTCCAAGTCCATTTTCAGTTGTTCTTATAAAACCTAAAATTAGTTATTCTCGACTGTTATTATTGTTTGATTTCTTTGCAAATTGGCTTGAAAATCTTTTGCAAACAATTACAAACTGTTGCAATAAGTTAACACTAGATTTGCAATAAGTTTCTCTGTAAAAATTGAAGTTTCTTCTTCTTCGAATCTAAAGTTATGGTTGATTTTATCTGATTGGATTGGTGACCAGACTACTACATTGACAATCTCATTTTAGCCCCTCTTTCTTTCTCTCTCTATCATTGGTTTATCAGTCTCTATCATTGATATATATGTAATAACTTTTTTGTTTAACATATAGTTTGTGGCCAACCGTCGGTAAGCTTTGTTGGAATTTGTTATTCCAACAATAAAACTTACTGTATCTATTTCATCGCGAGTATAATGTTAAAGGTATAAATTTTTGATTTTACATGTAATGCATTTAACTAAAATTCAAAATGAATCAAGTTAGATAAGAAATATTATATTTGATGAATCTAAGATGTGTCTTTTTTGCTCTCAAACATTTACAAGCATTAGCAATACATATATACTACATTCCTTCCATGAAATAGAAAATCAAACAATTAAACAATATTTGTTGAATTACATAACTAGTCTTTAAGCATTCAAACTACACTAATTGTTTATCCATAACTAATAGTTGTTGTTGTCACTAATAGTTTAGGATAACAATGAGTTGCGCAAATAAATAAAAATTGATAAAGGAGAGTATTGAACTCGTGACCTTGTGCTTGAGATACAAGATATTTACTAACTATGCTAATAGGTTACTCTAGATAATTTTAGTTTGTCAAAATTATTAGATTAAATTTGGTATTAAGGGGGTTCTTGTTCTTTGAGAAAATCTTGTGATTTGAGAGGATCCAGTGTGACCGCACCCCCTCAAACACGCCTCTGAGTATATATTTGCTTATTATAACACATGCAAATCATCATTTGATGATATGACTTATACCTGAATGGAATTCTAAGATATGTGTTGATTGTCTTTACGCCTTGAGTTGATTGTGGTGAGACATTGATCACCATGACTTCGTCTATTAATCAAAGAACACGATATAAAGTCTAATGATTATGCATAGTTTCATAATGATTATTGATCAAAGAACACAATGGGAAATCTGATGAAAACTAAAGGGAGTCTTTTATTGAAACATGAGATTTGAAGTGTGTGCTTCCAAATGACTAATTAAAACATACATTCTCAATTGTTTTTTAGGTTAAAAAGAATAGTTGAACCATGATAAACAGTACATGCACCTCAATAATTAGTGTATGTGTCTTTGAGATAGAATATATAGGAAGAAAAGCATAAAGAGAATGAGATGTTGATATTTCAATTTGTAGTAGTACTAAACAGAGAAGCACATGGAAACAATAGAAACTCAACACTTACTTTTTTCAACTTTTTCATCTTTTTTCTACTTTTCATTAGCTCCCCTCTCCCTTCCATACTAGTTAGTGGTCCTAACTTCTCTTATCTTATCACATTTACCCACCTTTCTTTCCATCACTAAACTTTGTCACATCATGCATACTTTAGACTTCTTTCCCTCCCCTCCCTCTCTAAGTCTCCCTCTCTCTCATCTCTCTAGATCTCTCTCTCTCTCTCTCTATATATACTAATCTACCAACTTGGTGGATTGATCACTACTTCCCTCCTTTTCCCACTTAAAGATTCCAAACATATAACTTGCCAACTCCTCTTTTCCTACATACATCAAGCCCTTCCCCCCTGTCTCTCTTCCATCTCTCAGTTTCCCTCTCTCTTCAATATCTCTATATAGTCTATACATATATTTCACACCTTTTAACATTCTTGTACAACAAGCCCTTCCTTTTTTTTTCTCTCTATCCAAAAATATATATGTACCTCTTTCTCTTACATTTGCAGAACTTGCTCTTATAAGGCCATCATCATCATCATCTTCTCACAAAAGAGTACCCTCTTTCTCTTTCCATTCTTACTAGCTCATGCAAATATCAATGGAGAATCCAGCATTACAATCTTTACTTAGACAAACATCAATCCATAAAAGACCAACATCAAAGGCCACATGTACCACCTTCTTTAAAATGTTCAAACTCTTCCCTCTCTTAAGCTCTGGTTGCAAAATGGTGGCATTATTAGGTAGGCCAAGAAAGGGTTTACTAACGCATAATGCGACAACGGGTACTTTCTTTGGTTATCGGAACGGAAGAGTAACTTTAGCAATACAAGATGATCCAAAATGCTTTCCAAATTTTGTCATGGAATTACCTTTACTTACAAATGCTTTGCACAAAGAAATGGCTTCTGGGTTGGTAAGAATTGCACTAGAGAGCGAAACACGAACCTCAAAGAAGAAGCTTTTAGAGGAATATGTATGGGCTGTATATTGCAATGGCAGGAAAGCTGGTTACTCCATTAGAAGGAAACAAACTTCTGATGAAGATATTTATGTTATGCAAATGTTAAGAGGAGTTTCAATGGGAGCTGGAGTGTTACCTCCTAGCTCAGGCCCAGGATTAGGCCCAAATCCGAGCCCAAGACAATCTGAGAAAGAAACGTCGATTGATGGGGAGTTGACGTATATGAGGGCCCGTTTTGAAAGAGTAGTTGGATCAAAGGATTCAGAGGCTTTTTATATGATAAACCCAGACGGAAATACAACTGGGCCGGATTTGAGTATTTTCGTTGTAAGGGCCCAATAATAGGTAAATTCTTGTAAGCCAGTATATACTATTCTTTGTATGTAAAGTTTTTGAGTAGCTTGTTAAGTGTCTCGAGTAGCACCTCCAATGGGAGGCTCAATATCTGCCACTTTGAATGCCACATATGATTTTAGAGCTTTTGTAAAAAATTCATCCTCGACTGGAGCCCTAATTTGGAACTACGTGATGGTAAAGAGGTAGTTATTTTAGAGACCCCAGTACAGATAAGAGCACTGAGCACCCCTATTACCCAATTTTGTAAGTGGTTCATGTGGAAAGAGGTCGACCTTAACAATCATAGGGAGCACCTATAGAACTATCGTCTTCAAGAAAACTGTTAGAAGCATCTCCAATTGGAGACTTCAAAAAACTCTAAAAATCATGTGTTAAATTTCAAAAGTGGACCTCTGACTAGTTTTTTTTTCGTATCTAACAGATCATAATGATTTTGTCTCCAAATATCTATCTAAAATAACTCTATTTGTCAAACAAATCACGTGACGATGTTATAGAAAAAATAATTATGGACAAAAGTTTTTTATTGACTTAAATTTCAAAAAGTGACGATCAGGATGATTAGAGATCCTAAAGATGACACTCAAGAGTATTTCCTACAGAAATTCCTCACGAAGGGTCATTACATTATGAAAATTTTAGAGACACCCCACATTATTGTTACAACACAATAATCCAAATAAATTCCCCAAAAATTTTGGGTTGTAAGGGGCGCTTTAGCAATACAAAACGTCTTTTGCATAAAACTTCCCTGACAATATATTTGCATAACAATTGTAACAGTTTTTGTTCAAAAAAGAAAACTGTAATAATTTGTCAACCATTGTTTGGTGTAATTGGACACCTCCTCTTAAGCCATTGAGTTCCTGGGGTCGAAACTTAATTGGGGTTTATAGTGCTCATTTAATTCGTACGTATTCATATTATGTTCATGATGTATAAATGTCATATATCTATTATATAAAACAGAATGAAGAGTGATGACTAGGACAAACTCAAAGACAAAACAAAGACAAACCAAAGATAAATCTAGCCGTCCATCTCAGATGAGCACAAATCACCATGATAAGATATAGGGATAAAAATCCTTGATAAATCTTGACCACCTGATTTATTGTTAAGTTTTACAAAGAATGGTACAAATTTAAAGCTCATTAACACTATTTACACAATAATGGCGAGAGGAGTTACATCTTCATTTTTTTCTCTTTATTAGCTATTTATTTCATGATTCAATGACCAAGATCAAATCTATTATATAAAATGTAATAGATTTTATATAATAGATAGACAATCCAACCGTTTATTTAATTTTCTGTAGCATCCTCACCCTTTAATCTATTACATACCTTAGTAAAGAAAATTATTTGTTTTTTTTTTTGTTAAAAAAGAAAAGAAAATTATTTGTTGACCCTCCTAAATCGAGACCCTCCAAGTCCATCCTAAAACAAAAAACTTAATATGACCATTTGAAACAAATTAGTTGTCAAAGTTAGGGCCAAATAAAAAGGTTTCTTTCCCCTCATTCTTATAGTCATTATTAAACCATTAAGTTCGTAATATAATGGATTGAAACAAAACTCATCTTAATTCTCTAAGTTAGGACCAAATAAAAACACCTCATGTTCAACAAAAAAAATAAAAACGCCTCATTCTCACAACCGTTAGTAAACCATTACTTGTAAAAATAGTGTAAGAGAGAAAGAATGGTTCCTACCATCAGTCAACATTCTTTACTAATTAGTGGCTTAAGTTACAACCTTCCAACATCGTCAATGGAAATGCTTCAACTTCTCAAATTAATCTTTGAGAAACAGAAGTCACTCTGACTCCTCTTATAGTTGTCCCTTTAAATTTTCCTCTCTTTTAAGTTTCCAAAATCTTCCATATCTAATTTAAATTGGGAAACATAGGTGTCTTCTTCCTCATCCATCTCTTATAATGGGTGAAAGTCACACAGAAACATAAATTGAGGGGTCTCTCTTTAAATGGGGGAAACATGGGTATCTTCTTCCTCCTCCAGCTCTTTACTTTTTTTTAAGGATTATTGCGCTTCATTTTTTTCTCTTTACCTCTCTAACCATGACGAATATTGTCTTCATCATCTCCTAACTATGTCTATTTAAATACAATAGTTTGCATTGTGGGTGTTTCTTGGTTTTTCTTTTTGTCTAATACAGTACTTTTAATTCAGGTTTATTTGATGTTTACTGTTAATTTAACTCTTGTTGATCATCAAATAAAGATGTATATGTTGTTCGATGAAGATGTAATTCTATGATTTCTATAGATAACCTAACATATTTTCAACTTTTGTTGATCATCAAATAAAAGCAAGAATTTCTTATCCCTGACTCACACACTCTATAATATACCTATATATATATACACACGTTTACGGAAAGATTTGATTGCATATTTTTGCAGGAAGAGTCAAATGCAAAGTTCTCTTATTTAGTTAAAGCATTTAAACTGCATATAACTTTGCCCAGTTCAAATGTAGCTACAAATAACTGAAAACTTTTATAACCATCTTTGCAGAATACTTTTTTTGTTCTAAAAAATTAACGTAACTCGGCCAAGTTAAGTGGTCATATTCTTTGTGTAGGCTTAAATTACAATGATAGCGCTGACGAGAATATAGTTAATATAGTTCATTTTCTAAATTACAATTATGATTGTCAACGGGGAGTTGTACATTGTTCATGAAGATGGTTAATTCTTTATATCCAATTACGAGATTTGTGTCTGAAATAAGCTAAGAAAGGAGAATCAGTTTTTTTTTAAAATAAACAGAAAAATCCATGAAGAGCTTACAATTCTAAAGGTAATATTGTATGCTTTCAATTCGAGTAATTTGTGATACTAATTTATTTTCAATTATCAATATTTTCTCGTGTAGAAACCATTTCGACTAGAACATGAGATGTGGCTAATGGTCTCAATTGCACAGTGGTACGGTACTGAATAGTTGAAATCAACAGGAGTTAAAGCTTGACTTGACCAGTTTATTGAAATAGAGTTATTTGCTGCCATGTTTTTTTGTTCTTTCCCTTTAGTAACTTATATTCTTCTTTGCTCTCATTTTCCATAGATCCATGATTTATCTCAAGAGTTATTATTTGTTATACTGGACAACCTCATAGCCAGATCCAAAGTCAGTCCAAAGGAGTTGGAGGAATTTATTGGTCTATTTGTATCTTTTAACATTTTCATTCTCTCTATTGTTAATTATTAAGGTGTTTGTATTAGATTTTTTTAATAGAAGTATTCAAACTGTCTTTTTTATCCTTTACATTATATGATTAATTATTTTATCCATAAGATGTGGAGTAGTATAGAGATGAACAAATGCAACATATGAGTGTGTTAGACTTTTATTTGTACTTGCAAACTACATAATGTATATAATCATGAACAAATGAACAAGTTCAGCCGTGCCGGAGGCACGGGTTATACCTAGTATATATATATATATATAATGGTTCTTGGAGCCGAATGTCAACAAGAAAGAGCAAATGTGACCGTTTTGTTTGGTAAGTATTATAACCTCCCACCACGCGTGATAGTGGCTATACAATAGCAATACGGAGCACGTGATTCATAGTGGTATTGCATACACTAGACACTAGTGTGTAGGGTGAATCCTCTGTCTTCATCAATATCAAAGGTTTTTAAGTAAACTGATGTGGCATTCACCGAATGGCATTCACCGAAAAACAGAACTCTGTACCACTCTACACCTTGGTTGTAAAACAAAGACAATATCAATATTTACTTTTTGAAATCGAGTACTGAAGCTAAAATGATTCAAATCGGATTTCAAAATTCATTTTTGTATGACTTGTGATGTCAAGCATCTGCGATTCAAACCCGACTCAGATTCAAACTAAGTCCAACAAATCTATTTCAGTCAACAGAGTTAAGCAAAGGATTTTTGAGTGAGAGGCCCAAAAAATGGAGGGTAAATAAGCATTACCCCTAGCCCAAAAAAAAAATTAGAACCCAGTCCAAATTGTCAGGACAGCTCACAGTTTTCTGGTTTTTATTTTATTTATCCCTCTTTCACCCCTCCACGGGAAAGTTCTGTGTTTTTTGACAATCTGACGGACGACAGCGAAGCAATTAATTCCCTGTACATGACGTCATGTCAGAGAAACATTCAGATTTTCTGAAAATTCAAAAATGGCGCCATTTTTTGACGAAATTTAAGCCAATTTTTTTGGATCCCTCCCATTATATTTTGTTTCAACTCCTTCTTCCTTCTTATTTATACATCCAAAAATCTTCTTCATCATTCTTATTTTGTTTTTCACATTTTATCTTCTTCATCTCTTTCAATCTCTAAAAACATAAATTTTCTTTTCATTCTCTCTCTAAAAGTTTTATTTTCTTATTTTTGGATGTTCATCATTCTTTTTTGTTTCACATTTTATTTTCTTCATCTCTTTCAATCTCTAAAAACATCAATTTTCTGTTCTTACTCTCTCTAAAAGTTTTATGTTCTCATTTTTGGGTGTTCATCATTCTTATTTTGTTTCACATTTTATCTTCTTCATCTCTTTCAATCTCTAAAAACATTAAAGTTTTCTGTCTTTCTCTCTCTAAAAGTTTTATGTTCTTATTTTTCTTCTTCATCACTCTTATTTGTTTCACATTTTATCTTCTTCATCTCTAAAAACATTAAAGTACATAACCAAATGTCCAGTGCACAGAACCATTTCCGGTACAGGAGAAACTTCCCAGTTCAAAAGTGTCCAGTACTAAACCAAATGGCCAGTACATAGAACAATTCCCGGTGCACAAGAAAATTCCCCAGTACAAAAATGTCTAGTACATAACCAAATGGCGAGTACACAGAACAATTCCCGGTACACAAGAAAATTCCCACTACAAAAATTTCTAGTACATAACCAAATGGCTTGTACACAGAACAATTCTCGATACACAAGAAAATTCCCAGTACAAAAATGTGTAGTACATATCTAAAAAATGACCAGTACACTAAATAGTTCCCGGTTTATAAGAAAATTTCTTTATACAAATCAATGAAATACTACAAAAAATGAAGAAATTTGTTGAGATTGGAAAGAGATCAGAAATAAATCTGGAAAAAAAGAACGAAATTTGTTGAGATTGGAGAGAGAAATATGTGTGGGAGAAAATAAAAAAGAAATAAGAAATAAATCTGGAAAAAAGAACGAAAATGGCAAGTTGGTAAATTTTGTAATGGCAATTCTGTAAATTCGTGGAAAGTACAAGGTTTAATGTCAGGTGCGTCAGACTATTTTTCAAAAAAATTCGCATTTCCCGGGAATTTTTCGATGGCAATTTTGTGAATTTATGGAAAGTACACAGTCTGATGGGAGGAGTGTCAGATTATTTGTCAGAAATTTTCGAGTTTCCCGGGAATTTTTCGATGGTCGTTTCGTAAATTTCAAAAAGAAGAAGGGTGTTTCGGAAATTCCACCCCTAGCCTGACTTTTTTGGACCTGCCCCTCATTCTTTATCTGCAGTGGGCCTGATACATATTGTTGGGCTGATTTTGGGCCTTTTGCCCAACCCCTCTTAAGCAAACACCACCAAAATGATTATAGTTGGATCAAGAGACAATCCTCAATTGCCCATTAAATAATAGGATCATAGATGCAAGCAAGGGATATATAGGATATACAGTTGTGTTTATTCATGATTAGGATAGGTAACAGGAGCGAGTTGTCCTTTGCCCTATGAGAGTTGAATATTGTGCTACCAATCTCACTCAGGAATGAAGTCTTCCTTACTCCATGTGAATATTTTCTATTCACAATCTTAACAAAATCTTGCCCTGCCCAGTTTGGGGCCTACTAATTTTTTTCTTTCCCTATTTCAATAAATTAAATCTTCCTTGTCTACAAATTTCATAAAGATTTTGAAAAATAAAAAATAATTAAATCAAAATTATAATAGGAAATATAGATTCGACTTTGTGGGTAGTCAAGGTTCAAGGTGAAATCATTCGCTCAATAAAATTCTTTTATTAATCAACAACAGTAGATGAAAATATGATTGTAATTTCGAGTTTGATACATAATAATAAGTAATAATTCAATGATCCACAACCTCTTATTGTAGTGGTTAAACACCAATTCTGACATCTGGTGGTCTCAGGTTCGATTTAAGTGGAGTAGAAATCTATAATTTACATATCGAGTTAAATAGGCTTTAAGCCCCATAGGGCGACTTTAAAGGTCTTTACATGACCTTTAGGGTCCTAGACATCACTGACATTAACGATTATAGAGCTTATTTAATTCGTGATGTATTTACATGTTATACATTCACCATATATCCATGTCATGTAATGAAGGTAATGACAAAGTAACTGCTCAATGGGCCTAAACAAGAAAACAAATTGTACCTAATAAATTTAAGGGTTAATTCTATTTTGACTCCTAATTTGTGAACAATTGTCCGTTTTGGCCCCTATAAGTGTTCGATAACTTGTTTTAGCCCTCAAGACCCAACTGATTTTCACCCTTTTTCTCTCTTCCACATCACTCCTCACCCACATCATCAAACACCCTCTTCAGTCCACCTCACCACTTCTTCTTCATGGACACCGCCAAGAGGTTGTTGGCCGACAAACTTCTTGAATGACCTTTCCAATATATATCCCTTTTCTATAACTCTCTTCTCCCTTTGATCTCTTAGTCCTCCTTGTCCGATGAAATTGAGGAGCCCCTCGCTGGATTTTCGTCTGGTAAAACAAAATCGATTTTACCAGATGAAGGTCTAGTAAGCTAGACTTGGAAGTCTTGATGTGGGAGTAGATTAGATTTGTGGTTAAGTGGATCAAATACAACTACCTCCGATTTGATAAGCTTTCTATTGATCATGATTTTGGTTGATTATGTTGTTACTACGTTCTCATTTTGATGGTTGATTTTGTGCTTTGTGTCTATGGATTGATTTGTGTTTATGATGATGGATCGGGTCTAATCAACGACAATGAATTTCGTTGAATATCTAGTCATCTGGTTGGCGATCTTTGTCTTTTGCTATTATATACGCGAAGTGATCTCATGATCTAACTTGCTAAAGTAAGCAATTTGGATACCAAATCCGGACCTTCAAGCTCTAGTTTACCAGACCTTCATCATCTGGTAAAACCTTCTTGGTCTGGGTTTACAACAAGAAAACCCGACCAGGGTTCCCTTTTTCGACAGAGAAAGAGAAAGAGAAAGAGGAATTTTTTTTTTTGAAAGTTGACGGTGGACAACCGTGAATAAGAATAGGTCAGGTGGAGAGAGGCGAGTGTTTGATAATGTGGAGTGAGGGGCTGATTCGGAGGAGATGAAAATGGTTGCGGTGGATAAATGAAAAAAATCAAAATCACAAGAATGCTACAAGAGTACATTAAAAAACACATAAGAAAAATTTGGGTCTTGCAAAATGAACTGTCCCGACACTAGTGGGAGCAAAGCTAGTAATTGGTTACAAATGAGAGGCCAAACCAAAATATGGTGCATTGATTAAGTTAATTAAGCTATTTGACTTTTCCATGAATACTCTTTCTTTGATATTTTTCATATATGGTGCATTAATTAAGTTAATTAAGCTATTTGACATTTTCCAATACAAAAAGTTCTAGAATCAAGAAAAATTGTCAAATAAATAAGGGTAAACATGAAATAAGAAGAAATATCAAAATAAGTTGGATTACCAATATGAGACTCTTAATTTGAGACGGAGGGAGTATTAATAATTATTTAGGTCATTTTTTTTTCTATTCTTAAAAAACCCTTGCGAACTAAAACTTTCTCTCTAAAATACAGAAATTGGGTTTATTTTTCTCCCTCGTACTCTTGTCCCTCCATCGGCATTCCAAGTAGGAGATCTCCGGGAGTGAATGAAATCATCTTCCCTCAGATGTTGAAGGCTCTGGAGTCTTTGTTATACGTCTTCAAGATGTTAAGGATGACAATGTTAGGCTTCTCCTTCACATTTTCGCTTCTAAACTTCCCAATGGTGAGGGCCTTGAAGAAACACCCAGAAGAAGAGGACGACAACAATGTTTTCTGATCTTCGGTCATGGTCATGACTAGATCCTTTGCAACATCATATGCAAGTCTCAATGTACATTTGTACTGTACATTGGCTTTTTTCTTGTCTACCACCACCGGCACTGGAACCTCCACCCCCTCCTGTATTGGCCTCTTTGATTTGGATGCAACAGTTCGATGCTACATATATAAAGACATTAATACATATGTTAGTATTTTATCAAAATTGTTTCAAACATTTCAAACTTTATGCAAACACTCGAGAAAAATGCATAGAGAACAACCAATAATGATTCAAACATTTTACAAAATGTTTAGAAAAACAATTCTGATGTCAATAACATTTCAGATGTTTTAACTTTACAAATAACATTTACGCCAAAACATTATACAAAATGCTAACGTCACTACTCCATCTTAGTCAATTATGTAGAATGCTCGGGACATTATACCAAATGCTTAAGAATTTATTTCTGTCATTCCATTTATGCCGAAACTATCTACAAAATGCTAATGTCACTATTATCTTTGCAACCATCACAGACATCAGTTATGTCATTTTGCAAACTTTCTGAATCATTACAAATTTTCATGTAACCATTACTCAAATTTACGTCATAATTTTGTAGAATGCTCAGATCATTATGCAAAATGCTTATGTAACAACTAAAAATTCTCTGAGAACTTGTACTTGTGCCAACTTATGTTTATGTATTTCAGAATGCCTACAAAATCCAATCCAGACACCTAACCCCTTTACCAAAACATTAAACAAAATGTTTTCATAGTAAAAGAAAAAGCTCTGGACACTTGTACTAGTGCAAACAATTTATTTTACCCGAAATACTTATGTTCCATACAGATCCAACATAAAATTCTTTTTTATACCAACAGTTCACCAAATGCTTATGTTTTGGTGGGAGAATTACTGAAACCCCCCACTTCTGATAATGCGTTTACTAAAATCCCCCACTTTTATTAGTAATTACTGAAACCCCCCAATTCCGTTAGATTTAACTTTGATATTTTTAATATTACTTTCTTGCCCTCTTACGTTTTACCCCACCTTTTGGTAATGCGTTTACTGAAACCCCCCACTTTTATTAGTGATTACTGAAACCCCCCATCTTTTCTAACAGGTTTGCCCATCTTCTCTGTAACTACACAGAGAGAAGAAGATTAAAATATTACTAATTTTAGATACTAAAACTTCTTGTTTAGTGGCTTAACCAACGTGGACTTGGAGTAATTATATGCACTTGCCGCCAAATTAAGCAATGTAAGACCATTTTTTTTTCTCTCAGTAGTCCAACTCCCAACTCCATCTAGGTCGAGTAGTTTTATAAAAAAAATTTCATTTTAATCTGGATTAGTTCCTAATTGGGGATGACTTTTTTTTTTTTCTCATGAGTCAACGGGTTGAAGCCTTGAAGTCTAGGGGTGCCAAAAAGAAGCCGAAAACCTGAAATTAGTCATGACCCCCAAATCTGTTAGAAATTCTAAGGCAGATTCAATCTGACCAACCTGATAAATGAATGGGTTGGGCTTGTGTTTTGAAGTGATATCGAGCATCCCATCCGAGTCATATCCATTATTGTTTGTCGGACATAAATCATGTTTTAGTTATTCAATTTGGTCATAATCATGTTAGAAGCAAGATTAGATTATGATTAAATTGCAACATATATCACTTGGATGGATAGATAGAAGTACCGTATAGTTCAACCATAACAATTTGATTCTCTTGAACTCGGTCATGATTTCTCAATTCTTGTTCACTTTTTCTACATGAGTTTAATGGAAAGCAAACTCGACAAGGTTCATAAAGAAATTCAAACCTATTAGAGATCGATATTCATAATTTACTATTGATAGACCCCATAAAAAAGTGTCAAGGAGCTGATCACATACTCAAACAAAACCTATACACACAAAATCTGAGTTTATCTTCTGTAAACTTCAATGTTGGATTGAACTATCAAGTGTTGTTTGAGGTGGAAGTTGGAGGAGGAATATGATGATGTAGAGGCAACAACAATGATTCAGGAGGCGGGGTGCTGGAGCTGGATGAGCAATGAAGGTTGGAATCTCGTCTCCTGGCATCAATACTGACACACCTCTCGAGTAGATTGACATCTAGAAATTCATAAGCAAACAAATAAGAAATCACAAATTTTATAACTATTTGATGTAATTCGTTGGCAGTAGTTTACTTAATAAACATAAAACTCTCTTTCACTAAAATCTCAGTTTCCAAGTTCTCCTTGCCCATGCTCTTGGGTGAAAAACACTTGAGATTGAAGTCTGATTATAGATGAACAAGTAGCCATTGATCAAAATTACAAACTAAGAGAGAAGCTAAATAAGTCTGATTATAGATGAACACTTGAGATTGATAACCAATTACCCACTTTTAATATCAAAAGTTCGAAATTGCTATCAGTAGTTACCCTAGTTCGAAATCCCTAGAGACAGAAAAAACGAACAAGAACAACTCAATAGTTCGAATGGAGAGAGAGAGAGAGAGAGAACCTGGTATGGAAAATGGATCACCGTTAAGAGAGAGCTCGATTTCACCAGAAAAATCGAGCCTTCACCGATTCCCTTCTTCAGTTCGTCGACTGGTAGGGCTTCTCCCTTCTTGCTGGTTGCGTTTTACGTTTTTGGGGGAGAAGATGGGTTAGTAATGATATAAGCGCCCAATGTTTAAACGGAAGGCGCCAGATTTTCTGATTGCTAAATCTGATTATTTATTACATGGGGCATTCCAGTAATTTCCCTCCCACTAACGGCACAAATCTGTTAAATCTAACGGAATCGGGGGGTTTCAGTAATTACTAATAAAACTGGGGGGTTTCAGTAAACGCATTATCAGAAGTGGGGGGTTTCAGTAATTCTCCCTAATTTTACAGATGATATGAAAATTTGTTCATTTGTTCCCACTAGTAAAATAGATGTTTACGAGTGGAAATGTTAAGAAAATTTTACAGAAATACAAAATCAAGACACCTAACCTCTTTACCGAACATTATTGAAAATGCTTACGACAAAATAAATAAATGCTTGGAACAATTTTGCGAATGCAACAAATAGTATAACTCTAAATGTATCAAAAAATCCATTTACCCAAACACCTTATTTTCTTAAACAAACATTACACAAAATGCTAATGTAAATTTTACAGTTCATCATAAACTTGTAAAAATGCAACAAAAAAACTCTTACCTATGTCGTTTTTGTTGTCACCACCAATTTACTTTTGCCTTTTTTAGAGGCCACTTCACTAGTTTCTTCAGTACCCCTCTTTCTAGGGCTAAATCTTTGTACTGGTTCTGTAGTGGGTTTTGCTGATGCTGGTTTCTTTGAGGCTCCGGATTTCACCATATTTTTAAAGCGGTTGCAGATAATGAAATATTTAGATCAGGAATTAAATGCTTTAAGAAAAACCCTAAATGTCTTCAACATAATTCTAAATTTTTTTAAAAAAAACCCCTAAAATGCTTCACGAAGAACATCACTGTAATAATCAAGATTTTTCCCTAAAATTTGACTTCATTTATCAACAAAATCCTAAATGTAGAAAACAAGAACATCACTCTAATAATGAAGGGTTCCCCCAATTTTGAGTCCATTATCAACAAAACCCTAATTATAAAAAACAAATCCCTTAATGTTTGAAACAGAACCCTAAAAGTCTAAAACAAAACCTTAGGTTCAGAAACAAAACCCTAGATTTAGAACAAACCCCTAGATTTAGAAACAAACTAGAAAAATCGAACTTACAAATACCCCTTCCACAAAATACATTTGTTTCTGTAAAAAAAATTTAAGAACCCCAATGATTCTTTTATACCTAACGAATCAATGATTCCTTCAAAAAGTCAGAACCTTAAATCGTTGAGGGTTTCGTTTAAACAAAAAAACACACCTCTTGATTCGGAAAGCCACACCCCTAGATAATGCAGAGAGACGAAGAAAATGAAGACGAAGAAGATGCTTTGAAACGGTAACACGGTTCGATGGTAGAGGGAGCCTAAGAAGATGCTTTGAGCAGAGGTAGAAATTTAGAAAGAGAAAAAGAAGAAACGTTTGAGTGTTTTCTGAAAGTGCTTTGTGTGCTAATGAAGAGAGAGAAACGTTTAAGTGGGTTTAAACGTCTCTTCGCCGACAGGTTGCATGTGCTTTTATGTCAACTTTTCGCGAAATCCGTCTGGGATAGAAATGAGCGGCAAATGGAGGAGACACCTAACATGTAGGTTAATTGTCTTATGAGTAGGGGTGTACACGAGTCGAGCTCTTAACGAGCTGCTCGAGCTCGGCTCGACTATTGCTCGTGCTCGACTCGAATATTAACGAGTCCGAGCTTAACACGAGCTCAAAATCGAGCTCGTTTACATAAACGAGCCGAGCTTGAACATTCTTTAGTGTATCACGAGCTACTCGTGAACAACTCGTTTAACATACACTTATAATAGTATAGTACATAATTACGTATTAGTATTGAAACTTGTACATGAAATATCAACCATTCAAAAATTATCGGAATATGAATCATTAATCATTATTATTGTATGTGACAAATGATCATTGAAGTATTTTGATGATTTAGAAAGTTTTAATCTAAAGTATTTTGATAAACGAGCTTAAAACAATGCGAGCTCGAGTTCGAGCTCGAGCTCTTTCAAACTTATACGAACCGAGCTTGAACAAGTGGACAATTACTCGAACGAGCTCGAGCTCGAGCTCGAGCTCGGCAGTCAAATACACGAACCGAGCTTGAACATCTTACTACTCGGCTCGGCTCGGCTCGAGTACACCCCTACTTATGAGGATGGGAAGGTATTTTCATCTTTTGTTTTTTTTTTTAGATATTTTCCCGGGTTGGGGTTGGTTTGGTATTTTGGGCCGAATTTTGGGCCTTAGATTTTTGCTCTCATATAGAAAGGGGGTCCAAACAACAAATCCCCCAAATATGAAATTCTTTTCCCTACAAATTCTCTGGATGTAGATCCATGACAAAGTTGTTGATGGCTCACTAACTATTGAAATAAATATCTTTCAAGTCAAAACATATAGAGATACGTGACATGGGTGAGATGGTAAGTTGGCGTTGAGAGTGTGAGGGACGTGAGTTCTGAGTCTTAGCAGGGTCTTCTTTTCCTAATCAATCTTTATAAAGTATTTGGTTCGACACCCAACTTAGCAGTTCTTGTTAATACTCTTTTTTCATTTTTCTTTGTTCATGTAGTACTTTATTAATGGACGGCATTAGATAACTTTATCTCATGAATCAATTCTAAACTAAATGAAAATTTATATAAAGACACAAATTTTTTATATCTCAATTATGTTTTCGTTGATACAAGTAAAACTTTAGTCGTAATATTTTCTTTTTTAAGTTTTTTGAAAAGCCAATTTAAATATAACAAAAAAATTATACATCTTAGCTCATTGCCCTTACTACGACCAACAGGCTGTAAATATGGATAAAATTGTGCTTTAAAATCAATCATCAATTCTATCATATAACTCCATGAATATTAAAAAATATGGTTTAATATTGGCCCCCAGATTTGGGGTCCTGGTTCGGCCTCTATTTATGTTCACTTGCCAGATATTACCTTATGTGTCATTCATTGATTTTGATTTTAAGTCTCCTCCTCCTATTTCAACTAATTTACTTGTTGAAAATTAATGTTGATGCTTCTTTTATCAATGTGCATGAAACTACAGGAATTAGTCTTATTATCCATGATTCTGAATCAAAATTCATAGAAGCTCATACGAGTATTACGAGAGGCAGAAATAGTGAAGAAGGAGAGGCAATTGCAATTCTCGAGGGCCTAGTATGGGCGGTAGAACATGATTATAATAATATTATTATTGAAAGTGATAATATAAATATCATACAAAACATTCAGAATTCTAAGCATGAGATTCAATGGCAGTCTAGAATCCATCTTCGTAAAATTCAGGAGGTAAAACGCAAGATTCATATGGTGAAATTCAGTTACACTAATCGTAGATTCAACTCTCCGGCGGATAAGCTTGTTAAATGGGCCAGAAAGAAGAATAAATCGAAGAATTAGAGCAGAATTCCTTATTTTATGGTTTCTTTCTATTGTAATGACACTTTATTAGCTTAATAATATTTGTATCTCTTAACAAAAAAAAAAAAATTTACTTGTTTACAAATAGCATCCATTCATTGCAACGTTTAAATTGGTAAATATAAGTTTACAACTTGTTGTTTCATAACCAACAAAAGACAATACTTTATTAATGGATGATATTAGATAACTTTATCTCATGAATCAATTCTAAAGTAAAAGGAAATTCATATAAAGACACAAATTTTTATATTACATGAGCATTTAGAGTTTAAGAAGTCAATTCATCTGTCGTTTTTACTGCTTGTTCTAAGTTCGCACGCTTTCAGAAAAACGAAGTACACTTAGTCGTCATACTGAAAGGTACAACTGTTGTATCCTGGGAGAGAAACATCTTACTGGTTTTAGTACTAATACCAGTGTGCTCATTGTCTTAAGGAAAGAGACAACTCGACTCGGCTTTATCTCTCTAAATTTCTAATTTATCTCTGTTGTAAAGTTATGTTAGTTTTTCTGTTTAATCTATTTCGACTACTACAATAATTTTTTAGACATAAAGTTGTCTCTGAATTTATTTCAGAAAGATACTCTAAAGTGTATCCCTATTTTTATTAAAACAGGAAGACCAGATTCTTGGTTTTTCATAATACCAGAGAAACAACAAGCGGATCTCATAGATTTTAAAGGGATATAAATCATATTACTCGTTATTAAGTGAATTTTCTTTTCTCTAATATGCAGGGTTTTCGTTTCGGGTTTGCTTAAAAATTTTGAACAACTTATACCTTTCCCCTTTCTTTACCTAGGTAAGTAAATTGACTTTTCTGATGTTGTTGTGTGAGTCTTTTTGGATTTTTAGTTGTTCAACTAACCATTATTTCAGTACTTCTTTGTTTATTTTATTTATTTGTCGCATCCTAACTTACATCTCTGCCGTTTTTTTTACCATCTCTTCCCACTACCACAACAAAATATTCTTTTTTAGTGTGGCGTAGTGACTGAGATTTTAGTGAAACCAAAAACATCTGATCCGGAGACCAACCCTCTTCTTTTTAGGTACCATTCCTTGTTTGCCATTTCCGTTATCGATGTTTATTTGCTTTGTTTTGTAATATCGAGTTGTATTAGTTAAGAATAGATAAAAAATAAATACGAGGTTATATTAATTGAAAATGCATAATGAGATAATACAAGTTGTTGAGGGATATATAATATATTTGGAGTTCCTTCAAGGTCTCCATGATCGCTTCTCGGCAATCCGAAGTCAAATCCTTTTAATGGATCCGTTTCCCTCGATTTTACGCATTCACTCTCTTGTTAAACAAGAAGAGGTGCAATAGAGTATCATGGCTACTACAAATGTTGGAACCGAGGCTGCCGCTCTAGCTGTTCGTCAATCTGACCATTCTCGGTCAGAACACTATCGGCCAGACCACTCTCGGTCAGACATGGCTGACCGTCCACGACCAAAGAGGCAGCGCCCATTGTGAGTATTGTAAGGTTCTTGGTCACGTGAAGGCTACTTGTTATCAGTTGCATGGATACCCACCGAATCATGGTTCTCAAGCCCGTTTACGTCCAAGAACTGCCCCTCTTGCGGCTTCTTTATCGACACCCACAGAAGACGTGGGGGTGCTTTCAGCAGCCACATCGCTGACCCAACAGCAATACCAGGGTCTTATTAACCTCCTGGACCAACAGGAAAGGAATTCTGCAGGCACCTCTGTCCCAATTTCTAATACCATGGATCCCTCGTCTCAATTAACAGGTATACGATCAAACTCACCACCATGGATCATTGATTCGGGAGCAGCAAAACACATATGCTGCTCCCTCTCTCGTTTTTCTACATTTACTGTTGCTCCGCCAAATTATTTTGTTAAATTACCCGATGGATCTCGTATTCGGGTTCGACATATTGGTTCCGTATTTTTTAATACTAATTTTTCTCTTCATGATGTATTACATATTCCTGATTTTCGGATTAACTTAATATCAATTTCCGTCATTACTAAATCTCTTGCTTGTTTAGTAACTTTTAGTTCTCATTCTTGTGTCTTTCAGGACCCCATCACGAACAAGACGATTGGACTTGGTGGTCTCCACGATGGCCTCTACTTCTATCGCACGGACCCGAGCATTTGTTTTTCCGTTTCTTCTAGTCTTAGGTTAAATAAAGATGTATTTAGTTTATGGCATTGGCGCTTAGGCCATCCGTCCATCTCTCGTTTTAAATATTTTACATCTATTGTTCCTTGTTTAAAATCTATTTCAATTAATAAAACGCCGTGCGATGTGTGTCCTTTATCCAAACAAACGAGATTACCGTTTTCATCCAGTTCTTCTATTACATCTAAACCTTTTCAACTTATCCACGCCGACTTGTGGGGACCCTTTTCCATACCATCTCACTCTGGATGTCGCTACTTTCTCACTTTAGTAGACGACTACTAACGTTGTACATGGATCTTCCTTCTATCTAACAAATCGGATACCAAATCGTTTATAATAAATTTTTCCAAATTTGTGACTACTCAATTTCGCACACAAATTTCTCAAATAAACTCAGGAAAAGGTACTATTCCGGTACCACAAATTCAAACTTTTCGTTCCGATAATGGAACGGAATTTTTAAATCGAGAACTACAACTTTGGTTCCAATCCCAAGGCATCGTTCACCAAACAAGTTGTCCATATACTCCTCAACAAAACGGAATTGTTGAGAGGAAACATCGGCATATACTAGAAGTGGCTCGTTCCCTTTGAATCTAAGCACATTTACCCATTTCTTTTTTGGGGAGAATGTGTACTCACAGCAGTTTATTTAATTAATAAACTGCCAACACCTCTATTACGTGGTCTTTCTCCTCACCAAAAATTATTAGGATCACAACCGGATCTTTCTCATTTACGAGTGTTCGGTTGCATTTGTTACGTACGTCGACCACCATCATATATCAAGACTAAACTTGATTCCCGAGCTTCCATTGGAATTTTTGTTAGCTACCCTACCAATCAAAAAGGCTATCGGATTTATGACATTTCTTCTCGAAAGATCATCACCTCTCGTGACGTTTCATTTCATGAGAATCGGTTTATCACAAATCCGTCCACCATTGTTCCACATGAGACTTCTTGTCGTCCATTTATCTCCATTCCAGACAACGGTTCCTTTATTTTTCGTCCCACACTAACCGAATCACCTCCTGGCTTCTCTGCAGGCACTCCAACCGAACCATCTCCTGATTTTTCTGCAGGCACTCCAGCCGAACCACATCCTGGCCCCTCTGCAGGCACTCCAGCCGAAGCATCTCCTCACCTTTCTGTGGGCACCCACACGAGTCCAGCAGCTTCTCCCGCGGACTCTACATCTCTCCCGCCAAGCTCTCCCGAGAGTCCTGTCGGCACCCCTTCCACAGATAATTCTGTGGGCACTCCTTCTTCAGTGGACCTGACGAGTGCGACACCACCCACTCGACCTCAACGTATTACACGACCACCAGCCCACCTCAAAGACTTCATATGTAATAATACCAATGTTTCATCTCCCTCTGTTCATTATCCTCTTACTAACTATTTTTCCATCAATGCCTTTTCGCCACCTCATCGTATCTTTTTAAACTCTATTTTATCTACGTCTGAGCCAACTTCGTACTCTCAGGCAGTCAAGTCTCCACATTGGCGAGATGCTATGTCAAAAGAACTTCTAGCTCTGGAATCCAATAACACTTGGACGATTGTTGATCTACCACCTGGTAAACACCCCATTGGTTGCAAATGGGTGTTCAAAACGAAATTTCGATCTGATGGATCCATTGAACGTTACAAAGCACGTCTAGTTGCAAAAGGATATACTCAGATCGAAGGTCTTGATTTTCATGATACTTTCGCACCCGTTGCAAAACTAGTCACAGTTAGAGTTCTTTTATCTCTTGCTGCCATCAAAGGATGGTCTCTTCACCAGTTGGACGTTAATAACGCTTTTCTTCAAGGAGAAGTTTTCATGAAACTTCCTCCTGGTTTTTCTACAAAAGGGGAACCTAAGGTTTGTCGACTTCAAAAATCATTATATGGTCTCAAACAGGCCTCCCGCCAATGGTTTTCTAAATTCTCATCTGTTCTTTTTCATAAGGGTTTCAAACAGTCCCTCTCTGACTACTCCCTTTTTACACACCATTCTCCTTCCGCTTCCCTCTATGTTCTCGTCTATGTGGACGACATTATCATTACAGGGACTAATGATAATGAAATATCCAAACTCAAACTATTTCTTGATCAAACTTTTTCTCTTAAAGATCTAGGACGTCTCCAATACTTTCTTGGTATTGAAGTATCACGTTCCTCCAAAGGTATTTTTCTATGCCAACGAAAGTATGCCCTAGATATCATTATGGATTCCGGCCTATCTGCCTGTCGTCCTTCCCCATTTCCGATGGAACAAAAACTTCGACTCAGTCCGACAGATGGAACACCACTATCTGATCCGACTATATATCGTCGTTTAATTGGTCGCCTACTCTACCTTACCGTTACTCGTCCTGACATAAGCTTTGCGGTCAACAATCTCAGTCAGTTTCTCCAAACTCCCACTTCTGTCCATCTAGACGCTGCTCATCGTATTCTTCGATATCTCAAAGGATCCATTGGTCATGGCATTTTTCTCTCTGCCACTAGCTCTCTTCATATTTCTGGATACTGTGATTCTGATTGGGCTGGTTGTCCCACCACCAGACTATCTACAACTGGTTACTTCACCATGCTTGGCTCTAGTCCTCTTTCTTGGAAATCAAAGAAACAACACACTATTGCCAAATCTTCTGCTGAAGCAGAATATCGTGCCTTGGCAAACCTCACATGTGAACTTCAATGGTTAAAATATCTCCTCCGTGATCTAGGAATCGATCACTCTTCTCCAATGTCAGTTTATTGTGACAATCAAGCTGCGCTACATATTGCCGACAACCCCGTTTTTCATGAAAGAACGAAACACATCGAGATTGATTGTCATTTTGTTCGAGAAAAGATTAAGACGAAGGTTATCGCTCCCCATTTCGTGTCAACTACCAACCAACTTGCAGATATCTTCACCAAACCTCTTGGTGCAGACACTTTTAGGACAACTCTTGGCAAGTTGGGCATCATCTCGATTTCTGCTCCAACTTGAGGGGGAGTATTAAGGGCCATGCACGTTGGAAGGGCCATGCACGTCGGATCATGAAGACCCGAGACCCACACACGAGTCCAGGCAGCCGAGACCCACATCTCTCCACTCTCCCGCCAAGAAGATCATGAAGATCTATTTTTGAATTAGTCAATTAGTTAGGATTGTATATATCTTCTCCTTCATGTATATCTCTTTAGTTGTTAAACCCTAATATGTACCTATATATACCCCATTACACTTAATGGAAAATACACAACAGAGAACAAGTTCTCATATAGTTTCTCTTAGCTTTATTTACATTCATAGTCTTCATCTATTTAGCTAAGTAGTTTAGGTCTCAATATCAGTAAGAGTTCATACTCTTCACAGTTTGGGTCAATTTTTTCACATAATAACTAAAACTATCTAAATTTGTTTAATTAGGTAGAACCGTAGAAGTTAC
>BEHA01003003.1:384985-408342 GCA_002897215.1 Eschscholzia californica subsp. californica | reverse complement strand
AATGGAAAATACACAACAGAGAACAAGTTCTCATATAGTTTCTCTTAGCTTTATTTACATTCATAGTCTTCATCTATTTAGCTAAGTAGTTTAGGTCTCAATATCAGTAAGAGTTCATACTCTTCACAGTAAGGAAAGAACAACTTTCATGGACAACAAAAATAGGTCAATAAGTTGGAGCTACTTTGAAGGAGATGTGATGAATCATTTCAATACTTTTGACATAAAACTGGTTTCTGTTACTCCAAAAGGTGAAGGGAGCTGCCTTGCTAAATGGGTAATTGAGTTTGAGAAGAAAAATGAGGATGTTCCTGATCCAACTTCTTATTTAGAAGTGCATGAAAGATTGTGCAGGATGTTTGGTTCTAATTAACTATGTTAAACCTGTTGGAAAAAAGGAAAAAAATATCTTAAGGGCCATAATATTGTCATCAGATCCTTGCCCAACATAGGTGATTGACATCCCAAAGTTGTGATTATTTTGTGTATAGCCTTGATAGAGTTTCCTATTTGAGGACATGTAAATTTGTATTTATTCTCTTCTCTGTATTCAGTATTATTAAGTGAGGAAATAAGAAAAAGCTTCTCCTACATCTATTTTGTCTCTGGTTATCATTGATTAATATGGTATCCGAGCAGTGAAACGGTTCCTGGACCATTCACACTTAGCTTATCACCAATCTTTATAAACCTAGCCTAAAATCACCATGTCTTCCGACGGTGCTTTAACCAATCAGAGCAACTCCGATCTTTCTATTCAATTAGCAAATCTACTCAATGGAATCCAATCTCGAAACCAAAATGCCAAACACAATCTGTCTGATAGTTTAAACATTACCCTCAAACTAAACAATCAAAACTATGCACTATGGGCTCGGATGATTAAAGTAGCCATTGGTGGAAAATCTAAAACACTTCTTGGTCATTTGTCGGGAAACCCAGCACCACCCAAACCAGCAGACGACGGGTACGAGCAATGGGAACAAGACGACCTTGTAGTGTTTTCATGGTTGATACAAAATATCGAACCAACTATTGCAAGCAATTTGACAGAATTTCCCACGGCCAAATCGTTGTGGGATGCGCTCGTGACCACGTATAGCAGCGGTAAAGACAAGCTTCAGACATTTGACTTACACGTTAAAGCAAACAGTATTAAACAGAATGGGATCCCAGTTGAAGAATTTTGGATCATTATGCAGGGAATTTGGGGAGAGATTGATCGAAGAGATCCGAACCCCATGACCTCACCGGCTGACATTGCTACTTACAACAAACTTCGAACTGAACAGAAGTTGTTTCAGTTCCTGAATGCAATAGATCAACAGTATGATACAATCAAAAGAGAAATACTTCGAATGGAACCCCTGCCATCAACCGAAGAGGCATACGCTGCTGTTCGGAAAGAGACTGCCCATCAAAATATTTTAGGGGGAGTCCCTGGTAACTCCCAAGGTATAGCAGCCGGGTTGGTCGCATCTGAGCGTATGAATGACGAAGTTTTTGGGTTAGTGGCTAAAGGTCATCAAAGAACAAGCCATGGTCGGAGCGGGTCTTCATTGTCTTCGTCCCGTATTGACAAGTCAGGGTTGAAATGTACTAATTGTGGTAAAACCCGTCACACCAAAGATCAATGTTTCAAAATTGTTGGTTTTCCGGATTGGTGGACCGACGATCACAAAAAAAACGGCAAAGATGGAGAAAAAATAGGAGCTATTGTCGACAACAACTACTCCACAAGTCAAGAAAGTGGCTCCACCAGAAAGAAAGGAGGAGGATTTGGTGGATTAGTGGCTACCGTATCGGAAGCGGCGATTGCTTCTGACGAAGATGGAGGCGACACAGGTAAAGGGCTTGAGATTTACAACTCAAGCCCTTCTATTAATACTCCTTTTTTCCTCAATAATTGCCATTCAGGTCCCTCGAGTCTTTTCAAGCTTGAACACTTTTCCCTTGAAGTTCAAAATTTACTTAAAGGCATTCCTTTAAATCTTGAACCACCAAAACAAAATCTTCAAAACTCAAATCTACAACAGAAAGTTATGGTTTGTAAAAAGGAGAATAATGACATTAAAGTCATGGGAAAAGTTAATGTCGCAAAAAATGGTGGCGGTCTAAACGAGTCTTGGATATTTGATTGTGGCGCCACAGATACCATGACATATGACCCTTTAGATATAAAAGCCACGTCAAAACCAATTAAAAACCATATCCAGACTGCGAGTGGAGAAATTATTACAGTCAAAGGGGGAGGAACTGTTGAATTATCACCAACCTTGAAGTTGTCGAATTGTCTTTATATTCCTTCCTTGTCACATAAACTCTTATCCATTAGCCATGTCACAAAAGAGTTAAATTGTTCGGTTCTAATGCATCCAACTTTTTGCATCTTACAGGATATCAGGACGGGAGCGATCATTGGGCGTGGCACTGAACGCCAAGGGTTGTACTATGTGGATGAAGTGGTGCATCAAGGGACAGTGATGTTAGCTCATGGGAGTACCGAGAGAGAAGCATGGTTATGGCATAGGAGGTTGGGACACCCATCCACTGGTTATTTACATCTTTTGTTTCCAAAGTTATTTCCTTCTAAAAGTACGGTAATTTGTGAAACTTGTGTTTTGGCTAAAAGCCACAGACATACCTACAAACTTAATAATACTAGAGTTAATGTTCCTTTTTCATTAATTCATTCTGATGTTTGGGGTCCAGCAAAAGTTACTGGGGGGCAAAATTTTCGGTATTTTGTCACCTTTATTGATGATTGTACCCGTATGACATGGATGTATTGTTTAAAACACAAATCCGAAGTCTTTGAAAAATTTAGTATGTTTCATACCATGGTAAAAACCCAATTCCATAGTCTTATTCAGATTCTCAGATCAGACAATGGAGGAGAATTTGTCAATGACTCCATGAAACAATTTTGCCAATCACAAGGGATAATCCATCAAACTTCATGTTCCTACACTCATGAACAAAATGGCGTGTCTGAACGAAAAAATCGAATCCTGTTAGAAATAACACGTGCCTTATTAATTGAGTCTAAAGTCCCTACATCATTCTGGCCAGAAGCTATAGCTACGGCCACATATCTCATAAATCGCCTCCCAACCAAAGCTCTTGAACTAAAAACCCCAATAGAAACTCTAACCGAATTTACTAAAATCCCTCCACCACTTACTCTTGAACCTAAGGTATTCGGTTGCTCTGTCTTTGTCCACTTACCAAAAACCAACCGAAACAAACTCGAACCATGTGCAGAAAAGTGTGTATTTGTAGGGTATGGAGTGAATCAAAAGGGCTATCGTTGTTACAGTCCAAAAAGGAAACACATGTATACTACAATGGATTGTGACTTCCTTGAAACAGAATTTTTCTATAACTCCCAACGTAATGGTCAGGGGGAGGAAGAGTATGTTGACCCATTAAGTTGGTTGGTTTGGATTCCATCATCAGAAGAAACCTCTCACAGTGCCCAAGATGTATCACCGAGTTCCACACAGCCTACGGAGTCTTTAATCAGTGTCACCGGACAGGATCCTCCCAACTTGATACCCGAGGTAAGTGAATCTCCTCCCATACTTGAACAAAATGATGAACCTCCCATACTTGAACAAAACAATGAACTTTCTTGTACTCCTAATCATGATGTTCATCAAACAGTAGTAGAGCAGGGGGAACAAACAACCAATGCCGAGGAGCAATTAGTACAAGAAGCCACTGACCATTATGTGCTACCTCCAAGAGTAAACAGAGGAGTTCCTCCTAAACGGTATTCTCCAGAAAAAAACTCTCGGAATTCTAAATATCCCATGGCGAACATTGCCACAGGAAATCTGTCCAAAGAAGCAAAGGCCTTCGATTCCTCGTTATACTCGGAAGAAATTCCAACCAATGTGAAGGAAGCCTTAACTAGGGAAGTTTGGAGGAATGCCATGGAGACAGAGATGAAAGCATTAATTAAAAATGACACGTGGGAAATAAGCAAGCTTCCAATGGGAAAGAAACCAGTAGGGTGCCGGTGGGTATTTTCTGTTAAACATAAACCCGACGGTGCCATTGAAAGATATAAAGCTCGTCTAGTTGCTAAAGGGTACACCCAGACATACGGGATTGATTACTCAGAGACTTTCTCTCCAGTGGCAAAACTTGACACAATTAGGGTCCTCATCTCTATAGCTGCCAACAAAGGCTGGCCACTTCACCAGTTCGATGTGAAAAATGCCTTTTTACACGGAGATTTAAAAGAAGAAGTTTATATGGAAGCTCCGCCAGGTTTCACAAGAGATTTTAGAGCTGGAGAAGTATGCCGGTTAAAAAGGTCGATCTATGGTCTCAAACAATCCCCACGGGCTTGGTTTGGGAGATTCACCATTGCTATGAAAAAATATGGCTTTAAACAAAGCAACGCTGACCACACCTTGTTCTTGAAAAAAAGGGGAAGCCTTGTAACTTGTTTAATTATTTATGTTGATGATATGATAATCACAGGGGATGATCATGAGGAGATGTCAAGGTTAAAAGAAAATTTGTTCTCGGAATTTGAAATGAAAGACTTGGGGAGGCTCAAGTATTTTCTTGGAATTGAAGTTCTAAGATCTAAGAAAGGAATATTCATTTGCCAAAAAAAATATATCCTTGATTTATTAGCTGAAACTGGAATGATTGAATGCAAACCAGCTGACACTCCAATGATAGTTAATCATAGGTTACACATGGAGGAAGGAGCTAAATTGGCTGATAAAGAAATGTATCAACGATTGGTGGGAAAACTAATATATCTTTCCCATACTCGGCCAGATATAGCGTATGCAGTAGGAGTTGTCAGTCAGTTCATGCACCAACCACAAAAGAGTCATATGGAGGCAGTTTGGAGGATTATAAGGTATCTCAAAGGGACAACCGGGCATGGTATCTTGTTTAAGATTAATGGGCACTTGGAAATTCAGGGATATACAGATGCAGACTGGGCAGGAAGTAAAGATAATCGAAGATCAACATCAGGATACTTCACTATGGTGGGAGGAAATCTTGTCACTTGGAGAAGCAAGAAACAGAAGGTGGTTGCTCTCTCAAGTGCCGAAGCCGAGTTTCGAGGAATTGCACGAGGTGTGGCAGAAATTTTGTGGGTAAAGAAACTCCTCACGGAGATTGGTTTTCCGCCAAACAAGATCATTAAACTCATGTGTGATAATAAAGCAGCCATCCAAATTTCAGAAAATCCAGTTCAACATGATCGAACAAAACATGTTGAAGTAGATAGACACTTCATTAAAGAAAACATAGAGGCGTGCATAATTGAACTTCCTTTTGTCCCATCAGAAGATCAACTAGCAGATATCTTAACAAAAGCCGTCAATGAAAGAGTTTTCAATGATTGTTTAGACAAGTTGAGTTTTGGGAATCCCACTACTCAACTTGAGGGGGAGTGTTGGAAAAAAGGAAAAAAATATCTTAAGGGCCATAATATTGTCATCAGATCCTTGCCCAACATAGGTGATTGACATCCCAAAGTTGTGATTATTTTGTGTATAGCCTTGATAGAGTTTCCTATTTGAGGACATGTAAATTTGTATTTATTCTCTTCTCTGTATTCAGTATTATTAAGTGAGGAAATAAGAAAAAGCTTCTCCTACATCTATTTTGTCTCTGGTTATCATTGATTAATAAAACCTAGCTCCTCTCTTGAGCCATCTTATATACGTAATAAAAGCTGAGTGGAACTACCACACCTAATCTAAATATTGAATAAATGTTGTGAGATTCTATAGTAGTAATATATAGAATTTGGCAAGATATTTGTGCTTTTGTTATTGGGTTATAATTCTAGCATTACTTAAGTTATATTCTTGTGAAACCGATAAGTTTTTTCTTTTTTATCTTTAACATTACATAGTATTTCATGTAATTAAACAGACTATAACCCCTTTGCCCTCTATTGGACCAGCTAACATTAAAGTGGGATCGAATTTTATCTTCAAGTTTGAGTGCATATATGGACCCTCCGTGACACTTGTAATTCTTCACCATTTTAGTACTTAGCTTATATTCTTGATCAGCTTTACCAATGTATATATAACAAACCCTAATCGACCTCACTTAACTGTAGAAGAACAACAAATATCTAGCTAGCTAATATAAGAAAGTAAATATATGGCTCAAATTTATCAACTCGATGCTGAATTTGAAGTAAGCTTGAGTGCAGACAAATACTTTGATTTTTGTAAGAACAATATGACTTATTGCCCGAAATATCTTCCTGAAGTTTACAAGGGTGTCCAACTACTTGAAGATGATGAAGCTAGTGCGGCAGCGTCAAGCTCTGGATTTTTTTTTTTTTTTTTTTTTTTTGAAGAGGGTAAAATAGATATCATTAATTGCTAAGGTTGCAACTACAAAGAGGACGAGGCGAAAAAAGAAAATTACATACTGATTAAAGCATCCCAACTAAACACCAAGTCCGAAAAAGTTGTGGATTTCTTCCAATCTTGATTAGTGCTCCAATAAAAAAGGATAGATTTGATCGAAATGATAAGATTTCTACCGACTTGCACTTCTCTTTAATAATCCTCGCGTTTCTTTCTTCCCATAAATTCCAAATAATAGCATAAGGCACTCCAAATCTCAGAAAAACTTTCCTATCAAGAGTCTTTGGGAAAGTATTAGAGTCAACTAGATCCAAATAATAGTATTAGAGTCAAGCTCTGGAATTATGTACTTGGTAAGTGGTCACTCTGTCTTTGATCATTTCTTCACCTTAAATAGCGGTAAATTGACGGTAAGTGTGAAGAGGTATAAACCTCTATAGATGTTCGTCTCGGATGAAGCCGAGATAGAGAGGTGAACTCGGTAAAGCCGAGTGAGATGGTGATGTGAGCTCGGATTGAAGCCGAGAAGGAGAGAGGGAGATTGAGATCAAGTGATAGAGATGTAAACATAAAGTAAATAACACCATAGTTTACGTGGTTCAGTCGGAGGATCAAGACCTACATCCACGGAGAAAGCCATTAATGGCTACATTATATTATCTCCACAATCGTGGGATTGATTGGTTACAGACTCGAAGACTCAATGCAACTCAATTCAATGTAAAGTACATAGAGGTCACTTCTATTTATAGAGTGACTTGAGTATCTTATTTTCCTAGGACTCTATCTAGGATAAGTACAAATAATATCTTCATATATCTTGGACGGTTGATACGGATATCTTCGGATATCTACGGATCTCGATTCATCTCGATCTTTATACTCTAACAGTAAGTTCTAAAATCGAAGTAACGTAAAATAACGATAATCCCCTGTAATAAAATAATCAACATGAAGTTATATGTATAATCTACAAATATTTGTAATTAAATATTAGCGGCAATCTATTTAATTTTTCGAACTGATCGATCAGGATGAAATATTTAACATGCAGACAGTACTTCTTTTATTCTTAAGGAGAGAACAACAATGGTGGACAACAAGAAGAGGTCAATTAGTTGGAGTTTCTTTGAAGGAGATGTGACGAATTATTACAATAGTTTTGAGCTGAAATTAGTTTCAATTACTCCAGAGGGTGAAACTAGCTGCCTTGCTGAGTTTGAGAAGAAAAATGAAGCGCACCTGACGTAAAATTCACTAAAAGACAAGGTTTTTTCAAAGTTTGATTACGGTGGGGACGCTTTTATTTCTTAATGAGAAAATTTGGACATTTTAGTGGACATTCTAGCTGGGCACTCTATCATTTCCCAATTCTAATTAGCCTCCCCACTTAAGTCCACCTATGTAGTACTAAACCACACCAAATTATCAAATATTGAATAAATTATCTATTATTATCTAAATACTTTTGCTTGCCTAATTATTGTTTATTTAGTTTTTGAGTGGTACACGAACTAATGACGGCTCAAACCTCCACGTGGAAATAGTTTTTTTTTGGAATCTGACCCAAAAAGCTCGAAACATGTACTGTTGTACTCGTGTCGTCGAGGGCTTGAATTTCGACTAAAGATTTGCATATAAATATCACCAAAAAGTCAGGAGGCTTAGGTATAAAAAATTTGAAAATTTTGAATCAAGCCTTGATCGATAAATGGGTATGGAGATACGGGCAAGAGCCTCAGAGCTTATGGAGAAAGATCGTTGATGAAAAGTATAAGGGAAGAGCCTCCCTTTTGTTCCCTAGTGATCAGAAATCCTCTAAACTCTCGGGTCCATGGAGATACATTTCTTCCATGATCCCAAGCATCCTTAAACATACAAAACTAGAGATTAATAGAGACTCACAGTTAAGCTATTGGTTAGATGATTGGACTTGGAGAGGAACCTTCAAATCTAGATTTCCAACATTGTGGCGAGCCTCCAAAAAGAAATTTGCAACGATTGAAGATAATTTAGGTGGTTCTTTCAGCGATGATTCTTGGAATCTTCACTTCTCTCGTCCGATTAAAAGTTCTGAGATTGGTCTCCTCACTTCCCTCCTTTATACTACAAAAGAAGCGACCGCTACTCGCAATTCAATGGTAGATTCTCGAAAATGAATGCCTTCTTAAATGGATTTTCAGTCAAATCATTGTACCAAAAGCTAGAACAGCAAGCACATCATCCTCTCAATCTCAAGTTAATATTCCGAAATGGTTTTGGAATAAGGTTATCCCGTCGAAGGTCTCTTACCTTTTATGGGCAATAGTGCATAACGCAGTCCCCACTATGGATAACATCATCAGAAAAGGCTGCACGACTCCTAATAGATGCCCTCTCTGCAAGTCTAATTGGGAATCATCAACCCATCTCTTCCTCACTTGCCCATTCACTTCTAAAATTTGGGAGTCGATTAATCCCTCTCAACATCTTATTACTAGCAACCAATCCATCTCTTAGGTTTTGACAGAGTGGAATCCGAAGAAGGTAATAGATAGGAAATCTTTCATCCGTATATGCATACCTCCTGCCATGGTATGGGCCACTTGGGTAGAGCGAAACAACTGATTAATGGAAAAAGATTATGATAAAGAGGCTTCCATGGAAAATATATCCACACAAGTGAAAAGCTTGATACATTATTGGGCTTGTAATCAAGATTGGAATAGTACAACTCCTTTTAGCCTATATATTAGGAGTTGGGATGTCTTGAACAGGCTCTAGGCCTAATGTAATTTCCCTTAGTTTGTTGTTGTGTTGGTGCCTTGGTTGGTTAATCATCTTGGTTTCCATCATGGTTGTGTTTTTGTTCTTCTCTTTAATGAATCTATTTTACCTTCTCTTACAAAAAAAATATGAATGCGATAATATTTGACGTTTGAATTATAACATCGGAGTTGGAAGCTAGTTAAAGTTAGTTCCACATCTAGGACTAGAACATGATTGCTTACATACCATACCCTTGTTCTAAACTTACTTTATATTCTAGTAGAAATTTGAAGCTAAAGATTTGATCATGTTTTCCAGTGAAGAGATCTTTCTCATGTGTCATCAATTGTCTTTTGCTTTTTTAAGGGAGTTGTTCTAAATGACTGAAGCTCCGTGCAGACGGAAATGAAGTTTTTCCAATCCTTGTTCTTTTTAGTCTTCCAATCATCAATCGCTTGAGAACGTTAGATTAATGTTTCAAGGAGTCCGTCCATTCACAAGTCTCAAACGGAGTCTATACCACCTTTCTAGATTAATGTATCAAGGAGTTCCACGGAGTCTATTCACTACACACATACGGATTCTTACGTATTATTTGAAATTTTCATTTTAATGGGGCACTGAACTAGTGATGTCTCAGACTCACAATATAAATACTAACTAATTGTAGGATACAAGTATACAACTTCCCTCCGCAGTAAACTCTGGTGGATCATTTCTCCTTCACCTCGAGAAACTTTTCAAATCTTTCATGATAAAGTAAGTGTTGGTGGCACTCTAGTTGATGATAGTCTCACACTATTTCTTCCTTTCGGTCATTAAAATAAAAATTAACGTAAGGATCATATAACAGATACATGTACAAGATTAAAAAAAATACACACACTATCTAACTTAAGGATCATAACAGAGTTATTTCTCCATTATTGTTCTTCTTTTATCTTCTTGTTTTTCTTTCACAATTGCTACAACTAAATTAAAATCTAAGATCAAATCCCTCAATTCCGTGCCAACTTTGCATCTTCCTTTCAAAAATCAAAGCATCAAACGCCTCCAACCTATCAATGTTTTGGACCATACAGTAACAACATCCATGCATCTATCAAGTTAATTAAGTCTCCAAGCAAAGTGTGAGTGGAATTTTATCCCAAGTATGAGTGCATAAAGCGTCTAAATTGCCACTTGCATTCCTTCACCATACATTTTTTATGGTTATGTTTTATTCTTGATCCACTTTATGTAAATTCACTACAAAAAATCAAGGTTACTGCCGACGTGCACAAATCTGTCGTAACTATGAAAACCGTCGCCAAAGGTTCTCCCAACGGCCAAAACCCGACGTCCTAAGCAGCGTCGGAAGTACTATTGCTGAGACAATGCCGACGAAAGAGAATCGTCGAGAGGAAGTATTTCCGACGGTTTTCCAATTCCTAAGACGTCGGCAATAGTCAAGGATATCCAAATTCACATTGTAATGCCGACGTTTATAGTTCTAGCATTACTGAAGTTATATTCTTGTGAAACCGATAAGTTTTTCCTTTTTTATCTTTAAAATTACAATAGTATTTCATGTGAATATGTGAACGTTAAAGTGAGAATCGAATTTTATCCTCAAGTTTGAGTGCATATATGGTCCCTCCGTGACACTTGTAATTCTTCACCATTTTAGTACTCATCTTTTATTCTTGATCGGCTTTACCAATGTATATATAACAAACCCTAATCGACCTCACTTGACTGTACAAGTTCAACAAATATCTAGCTAGCTAATACAAGAAAGTAAATATATGGCTCAAATTCATAAACTCGATGCTGAATTTGAAGTAAAGTTGAGTGCAGACAAATACTTTGATGTTTGTAAGAACAATATAACTTATTACCCGAAATATCATCGTGAAGTTTTCAAGGGTGTCTAACTTCTTGAAGGTGATAAAACTAGTGTGGGCAGTGTCAAGCTCTGGAAGTATGAACTTGGTAAGTGGTCACTGTCTTGATCATTTTTTTTCAACTTAAGTAGCGGTAATTTGATGGTAAGTGAGGAATATCTAAGGAAAAATGATAGAAGCGGGGTGTTGCATCTGCATGCTATAACATTTGTTAAATTGCCAAATAGCAAATATCGAAGTTCTAAAATCAAAAAATGAAGTTATATGTATAATCCACGAATATTTGTAATTAAATATTAGCGACAAATCTATATAAGTTTTCGAGAAAATTAAATCAAACTGATCGACCAGGATGAAATATTTTACATGCAGATGGTACTTCTTTTATTCTTAAAGAGAGAACACCAATGGGTTGAAATTGATCAAAGAACTTGTTTTATTCCTTGATGGTTTATAAAAGAAATATAAGACTATTTATAGAGTTACAATACTACTAGTTTCTAATTTTACTAGTTCCTAATATTTTACTAGTTTTCTTTTAGAATTGGTAAGCGTGTGCCTCGAACCCTTGACCTCTAAGTTGGAAGACTTACCTCTTACCACTTGAGCCAAGGGTTGTTGGCATAATATTTTACTAGTTTCTAATAGTTTTATGCTAATATATATACTAGTTCCTAATATCTTACTAGTTTCTAAGATTTGATATTTCCTAATATTATTACATGGGATATCTTAACATATAGAAAGATATTTAAACACTCCCCCTCAAGCTGGTGCATAGATATCGCACATGTCCAACTTGTCTACCAATTGCGAAAATATTCGACTTGAAACTGTCATCATGGCCCGACTTAGACTCCAAAACATAAATTTCTTCACTGAGCTTGCCATTCTTCGGCTCCAATGATTTTAGCCTTTGTGCTTCGTTGTTTAGTTGTTCATTGAGCAGGTTTATCTCGTTATGCTGGTGAGCCATGACCTCCTTCTGTTCTGATAGTTTACTTTGCAGTTCTTTGATGGAGGATTCCTTTCTAGCAAGTAATGCCTCCAATTCCTGAATAAGAGTTCCTTGCTTTGTTGTTCTTTCTATTTCCACATTCTTGTTCATCTTAAATTCAATAGCCTCCTTTTTTAATCTTTTTGTTTCTTCAGTAAGACAATTGATCATCAATTCACACCGTTTAACTTTAGATTCCGAATCTTCTGCCTTCTGGTTGGCTAATGAGGCCACAAATTCTACATGTTGTCTACCAAGTTCAGCTTCTTTCAGAGTTCTTCATACATGCGATTATTTGACCAACGGTCGTCATATTTTCAATCACCTCTTTATGCAAGCTTGTGAACTTAATACGTATGTCACTTGGACATGAAACACCAGGAATATCATTGGTTAATGACTTCCACGCCATTAGTTCATTCTCCAACTTTCTCACATCAAATTGAGTCTCTTGTTGTTTAAGTAACTCGAATTTTGCACGCTCTCTTCGGTCTTTTTCTCCCAATAATTTTTCTTTTAATGACTCATTATTTTGATGAGATGATTTCAACTTCCTTGCTTCTTCGACTTCAGACTCATAGTTCCTTAACTTTTCTTGCAACTGTTTCACCAAATACTTGTATCTGCAGAAGTACCTTCTTGAGATAGAGAGCTAAGACTTGATAGTTTCTTCTTCACTTCGCACTTTTGGTGCGGACACTCGTTTAGTTGATTTCTGAGATTCTCTAACTGCTCCACGTAGCATAGTTTATCTCTAAAGTTATCCATCTTCGTTTCTACGTTACCTGTAGTGACTACCATTGCTGAAACTTGCCTAACAGTTGGATTTTCTTCCTCTGTCTCAACAAGTGCAGCTACAAGTGGTTTCTTAGAGTTTTTCTTTCGGTTATGATCCCACCATTCTGGATAACCTACTAATTCATAACAATGATTTTTGGTATGACCAGTTTTGTTGCAGTAGGTACACTATAAGAAGATTTGTCATATTGACAAATAGCTTTAACAATATTATTTTTTGTCTTATTTCGAATCATCATTGCGGAAGCATTAGTTGTTTCAGATTCACTATTCATCGTTGTGCGTAGAACAAGCTCACGACGAACCAAAGCATAACATTCTTCTAAATCGGGAATGGGACCCTTTCTCAAAATTTCACTACAAATTTGTTCAAATTCACCATCTAACCCTGCAAGAAAAATATGTACACGTTGTTTTTTAATTGATTTACGAAAAGATACAATATCGTATTCGTTTTCCATGATCACTTTATTACGGTGATCTAATTTTCTAAAGATCTCAACCAGTTCACCGTAATAAACCTAGAGTATCCTCCCATTCTGTTTGGCAGAAAATGCCCTCTGATTCAAAGAGAAGACTTGCAATTCATTAGATCCATCATAAAAAGCTTTAGATAAAGCTTTCCAAATATCACGAGCTGTAGGTAAACGAATGTATCTCTTCATAAAATCTGGAGTCATAGACATCAATAACCATCTCTTGACTTTTTGATTTTCTGCATACCACTTCTCATATTTAACGTCATCTTCAGCAGGTGGTAATGAATTACCTCGAATAAACGAAAGTTTTCTTTTTCAGCAATATGCATCTCCATGATTTGAGACCACATATCATAATTTTTTTCATTCAACATAATCGCTGAATTAAAGGATCCTCCTGACTGAAAAATTGTACCAATTGTCTGATCCATATTTTCTACTATATTAATTATGAGGAAAAATTTATATCAGGAAATTTTAGAAACTGAATCTTTGAGAAGATGTGTTCTACCAACTCAAAGTTTTGTAAATTGTGAGACAATATAGATCACACAATAACAATTAAAGTTATTGTTTTGTGTTTTTGTCTTCTTTTTACCAAAACTAATGAAGGATTTTTTTTCCTTCTTTGAAATTAAGATAGGAAAAGAAGATGAAGGTTCTTTCTCCTTCAATCGACAAAATTTTTAACAAAAACAAATTTAAGATCGTTGGCTATGGTACCAGGTTGAAATTGATCAAAGAACTTGTTTTGGACCATATACAATAACAATGTATTGACCACCATGTTTTGGACCATATACAATAACAATTAACGTCCATGCATCTATCAAGTTGTGTCGAAGTAAAGTGGGATATAATTTTATCCCAAATATGAGTGCATAAAGTGTCTAAATTGCCACTTGTATTTCTTCACCATTTATTTTTTACGCTTACGTTTTGTTCTTGATCTACTTTACCTCTCTGTATATATAGTATACCCTCATCAATTTCGTTTATCCTTAAAATAACAATAAACCTAGATACTCTAAGATATGGCTCAAATTCATAAGCTCGAGGCTGAATATGAGGTGAAGTTGAGTGCAGACAAATTCTTTGATGTGTGTAAGAACAATTTAAGTCAATACCCAAAACTTTTCCTTGAAACTTTCAAGAGTGTCCAACTTCTTGAAGGTGATGGAATTAATGTGGGAAGTGTCAAACTCTGGAATTATGTACTTGGTAAGTCCTGGTTTAATCCTATCCATATATATTTAGGTTATAGTTGTCAAAGAAATTAAACGGGTTCTTAACAGTTTGTTTGCATTATAACTTGATCCCGTCGTGACACGTACCCTTTTTTGTTGTTGTTGAAATAAGATGTTTTGTGAAAAGCTATGAATTATAAGGGTCTTTCTAATGGCCACATAGCAAAAAAAAAAGACATTGTGATTTGTGAAATAACAAATCTATTTTCTGGAAGACAACAATAACTGGCGGTGGCATGAGTTTGTTATAATGATAATACTACCTACAATCGTATTCCCATAAAAAAGACACCAATGCTACCACATAACTAATCTTTGCATATATTTACCCATTTGGCATGACAGCTAGTTTGGAGATGTGTTGAATTATTACAATAGTTTTGAGCTGAAATTGGTTTCTATTACTCCAAAGGCTGCAGTCACGGATAAAGGCTGCAGTCACGGATAGAACATGTGATAAGTAGAAAAGAAAGGCTTAATAAAACATTGTAGCCAGGTAGTCTTGTGGTCCTTTCCTATATCTAATGCACATCCCATCAGGAGTTGGAAACTTATCATCCTCATTTCCTTCTTCTAATTTCTTGTTGTTAAAGTACTTATGTATTGCCCCTTGTGCTATATTTATTATCACTTTTAGTCCCCACTTAGGTCCCTTACTTAGATCTAATTCTTTTCTTTTTTTACCTTTTTTTCTTGTGCTCAGCCAAGTTTTACCCGTTTCGTTAATTCATTCAAGTTATGTTTTAGTTATTTCGTTATCCCCAAATTACCAATTATCTCATACATTATAAACTGTTAAAGTTATTTTTTCTTAAATTCTTTATGTTTGAACTATTAACGAAAATTTTCATATTCGGCAAAAAATGTTTTTCAAATACTACTTGTTAGTGCACATACGTTAGAAGTTAAATTTTTTTTCTCAACAATTTTAGGCTAGTCCGGGGTAACTGTTAGAGTATATAAGTTGAGGTGTAATCATGATGTAACTAAATCAAGGATTAACTACAGTGGTGCCTTTAGCATAATAACAGATTCTGTTTAGAAGTTAGTTATGAGCTAAATGGTAGTTAACAAGTTTGTTACGGGTCTGTTACTCTATCTCTAAAAGCTATAAATAGCTCATTAGTTGTAATCTTACTTACTTTTGAAATCAATAAAGGTTAGGGCTATATTTCTAACAGTAACTTTAAATCCTGGCTCGCCCCTGGATGGTACTCCTATTACTGCAAAGGAGAGAACAACTCGTTGGACAACAAAAATAGGTCTATCACTTGGAACTTATTTGAATACGATTTGATGAATTTCTACAATATTTTTGAAGTCAAACTGGTTTCTGTTACTCCAACCGCCGAAGGGGCCTGCCTTGCTAAATGGGCAGTGGAGTTTGAGAAGAAAAATGAGAATATTCCCTATACAACTTCTTATATGGAAGAGCTTGGAAAGATCTGCAGGAAGTTGGGTTCTAATTAACCTCCCTATTTTATGTAAAATTAATAATGCAATAAATGTTGTGTGGACCTACCACCATACCTAATTTAAAACAATGAGTAAATTATGAGATTTTTCACTCTTTTATATATTTTTTAAACTTTTTGCTATTTTTGTTGTTGGACTCTTTAGCGAAACCAATTATGTTCGGAAAAATTACAATTGAATATGAAATATTTCATAGTAGCACGTCTTCAGCCAGTATCCACCTAAAAGATCTAAATGAGAAGAAAATTGAGGATGTTCCAAGTCCCAACCTCCCCATTTTCAAGCCATATATGATCTTATATGTACTGTAATAAAAGCTGTGTGGGCATACCACTCCTAATATAAATAATTGTGGAGGTTCTTACATAATGTTGGATATTAATATTATTGGGTTTTGACCTCATAACCCGCAGATAATTTGCCCCCTAACCCAAAGTTCTCGGATAAATTTTTGGAGTTATTCTTTTCACTTCTAGATTTAGTTTTTCCTCATCCCTGTTCATTTTGTCTTATTACAATATAATAATTATGAAACTATTTTATAAAATATTAAAAAACAAAAAGAGTAAGAGAAAGGATAAAGAAGAGAGAGGACAATATATTTTTGAAATAGTATTAGGTACGGTACGAAAACTGTCACGACTAATTACAAGAAATAGTGACGCAAAAACTGTCCCTATTACTTTTGGGAAATACCCTAATTTCGCCCAAAACTTTTTTGGTATGTAAACTGCGACAGTACAGAACTGTCCCAAATAGGCGAATGCTTGGTATTTGGACGCTTTCCGACCGTCCCTAATACCCTTTATTTGTTTCTTTTTTTGAGAATCCTTATATTCGTTAATAAGCAGTGAATTAATTAAATTAAAACTTCAAAATTTATCGTGATGTAGTGGAGGGAGGGAGAGACTTATATCTATTCAAAATTGAAGCATCTTAAGTATGATATGATACCAAATTCTATTCAATAATAAAAAAAAGAGAAATGCTATTGTAGTTTGGTTAGAGGACAAGAAGCCCCTTTTCCAAAAGTAGTGGAGCAATACAAAGTAAAAGGGTTTGCACAAACATATTGCATCTACCAAGTTGCATTGTTCCATTGAAGTGGGAATCGAATTTTATCCTAAAGCATGCATGACAATCTTTATCCTCAATGGACATTATCTATATACTCCTTCCATCTCATCTGTTTGAACTTTTTGGAAATTGACTTATTAACGAGACCTTATTTAATGTTAAAAAGGAAAAGTGAACAAACATTTTGGAACATCTATAAGAAGAATAACATCTAAACAAAATGAGACGGAGGGAGTATTAATTGAACCCTATTTGATTCCACTCACTAGTATAATAATAATAAATCTAGCTAGTGAAAGTAAAGATATGACAAATTCATAAGCTTGAGGTTTTTTTTGAAAGGTAAAATATGTGTGTCTCAAACCTGAGACCCACAAGGTAGAAACCAACCTGTTAACCGCTCTAACCAAACCTACCAATAGTTGTTGACAATAAGCTTGAGGTTGAAATATGTTATCTGCCGAAAAATTCTTCAACATGAGCAAGGATCATAAAACTGAACACAAAAAATATCTTTCCAAGTTATCAAGACCATCCAGTTGTTAAAGATGACGGAATTAATGTGGGCACAGTCAAACTTTGGAATTATGTACTTGGTAAGTGCTTTGGAATCAATTTTTGTTGTGATTTATTAAGACTATAGTCGTTGAAGGGGTAAAATGGTATTACTATGAGAATAGTTCTATATGCGAGAAGGGTGATATAGTAAGCAATATGTGTAGGTTTCCCTCACTCATCGCTAATTGGTTTTGAGTTGGATGTCTAAAAGCTTAATATGGTATTAGACTTACGCCCTCATGTAGGTTTAAAAGTCACACATACACCACATTCAAAGAGAAAAAAATACGTATTAGGCTAAAAAAGCGTCACACGCAGAGGCGGAGCCAGAAATTAACTAAGGGACGGGCTAAAATCTGAAGTACATATAACCATTCAAATTTAAGTTTTCGAGTTTATAAATAATTGAACAAGTTTATAATTTAGGTTTTAGGTATTAGTTTTTATAATCCACAATTTCACACCTAAGTATTGTGTTTTTTATTCCATGAACTATAAAGAAGTGAAAGAAGTTTTATAGTCATTGATCAACTACTTTCACTTTCAATCTTCCATAATTTTCTAAATTCAAATTAGGGTTTGAAAAGATTATAAAAATTATGAACTTACTTGATGAGTGATGATCTAAGAGCATAGAAGAAAGATAAACATTTGATTTGTAGTCCACTTCTAGATTGAGTAACACTCCAAAGTCAAGAGCAAAAGGCTTTCAAATTACAATGAAAAGATCAATTGGATATTTGGGTTTTTTACCCCTTTCTATCTGCGAGAGAAGGGAATAGAAAGAAGCACGAAGTAAAAGGAAAGGGAATTAATTTTTTTTAAGAGCCGGGCTGGGTCATAAGGGTTATCGAGTTAGGTTACTATTTATTTGGATTCATATGGAAAATGTTAGGGGTTAGAGCCGGGCTGCAGTCCGGCTCAGCCCACTAACACCTCCGCCCCTAGTCACACGTGAAGAAGCGTGTGAGAATAATCTACATGAGAAATGTGATCTAGTAACCAAGAATATAATATAAAGAATAGAAACTTGCTTAGTAGTAAATTGTACAAATAAAATCAATGAATATCCATTAGCGATCAAATAAGAGTAATAATAGAAGGGTAGTTGGACCACAATCATTAGGATTACTCATTTTAAAAAGTAAAACTAAATGAAATGAGAACAGATATTAAAGCTTAAATCTTAATTCTACAGATATTAAACCAAAATTTTCATTATATATGTTCTTAGAAGAAGAGTAACATGTTTTTCTCTATTTAACTTTCGCTTTTATTTTCATTGACGAATCAAGAGTTTACTCTTCTTCCATTTTTTTTTTTTAGCTTTCCGTCCTCCAATAACTTTTATTTTGAACCATTTGTTTTCATATGTAATTTTAATTGTTGTCTAAGTTGGTTTTTCGATTTAATTTTCAATTTTTTTTTCTAATTTTGTATTTTAGTTTTTATATGCAGATATATGTAACCTGCATGACAAGACTGTCCGGACCCATGGGCTTTAGTTAGTGCATTGCTCTTCATCTCAACTTTTTATGATGTGATCAAAGCACCTCTGGTGCCAGACGGGAACGGGCCATACCTAGTCATTTACCCTTTCATAATATGATTGTCTACAAGTGCATGAAATCAACTTCCCCATTTAACCATCTTATGTACCACATGTAATATAACTGTTGAGAGCTTGAAGTTTTGAACCGGTTCCATATTCTTCTTCCGTTTCCTCTTCATCCTTATTCCTTTTTTTTTTTGAGAATTCGACTACGATCTACGATAGTCGTTACAAGACATTGCTGCATCATGAAGATGTAATAAGCACGATAACCGCTTAATTTAAACCAAGAATGAAAGAGGCCCTAAAGCCTGACAAATTATTACATTATTTATAGCCTAAATTACATAAGATAAATCTTGATGGCAACTGCTTCCACCGAGACTCGATCCCACGACCTCATGGGCTTAAGAGGGGTGTCCAACCGTTACACCAAAGGGCGGTGGACTCATCCTTGATTCCGTGTCTCATCTCTCACTCTTTGATTTTTGGAGGTTGGATTTAGCAAAACTTGGTCCAGGTGAGTGGGCCTGGTCAAGAGGGGTTGAAAGCCAGGATTACTGTAGTGCTTATACTTGAGTCTGAATGTGGAGATTATAGGCAACCTTCAACTTGCTAAGCGCAACTTTCATAGATGCTCAAATATCGGACCACCAAATTCATGTACCAATAATTTGCATTATTTAAGCATAGTGGGAATCGGATTTTATCTTCAGAGCATCATCCACTTGTGTTTCTTCACCATTTTAATACCTTATCTTTTGTTCTCCATGGACTTCGCATGTCTATATATAACCTACCCTAATTGACTCCTCATTTAACCGAACAATATCAACATATCTAACTAGTGTAACAAATTAGTTCGTAAAGATATGGCTCAAATTCAAAAACTCGAAGCTGAATATGAAGTGAAGTCGAGTGCTGACAAATATTTTGATGTGATGAAGAACCATGTAACAACATACCCAAAAGTTTATCCTCAAGTTTTCAAGAATGTCCAAATTCTTGAAGGTGATGGAATTAGCCAAGGCAGTGTCAAGTCCTGGACTTACATACTTGGTAAGTATTGCATTTGGAATTTATATATTCATGTTCCTAAGTTAGTATTATAACAGTTCAACAAAAAAAAAGTTAGTATTGTAACAGTCTAGCCAATTTTAATTTGTATTAGTTCATCTTTTTTTTGTCAAAGAAATAAAACAAATATAAAAGACGTCTCTCTAATGCCCATAGCGAAAACAACAAAAAACAAGAGTTCAGAAACAGATGATGAGGACGATTATGTTTGTCATAACGAATACCAACAATTAATCATTATGACTTGGATCAATGTAGGTGGATTAGTCATGGGATGATAAACACTACAAGTGACGGATATAAGCAATTTAAATAATCGAAGGTCCAATCTTTCAAAATGTATCTAAAATGACTGGTAAAGTAGAAGCAATATCCGATATAATATGGTCGTTACGATCAAACCCAATATCTTTGGATTTGGAGACTAAACTAATCAATAGTTCCCAACCAGTATAAGGCTAACTGGCCATGACATGAATTCTGACTTACAAAAAATAGAAAAACATACATGACCCTCCTCGTACACTCCCTTTTGCACTCCCTTGCTTAGGTGCCGAATAAGACAAGGGGTTATTTTCGTCTAAACCGCTCGTCTTATCAGAGACGACGGTGTACAAGGGAGTGAACAAGGTTCTCGTATGAGTGTCCAAGAAAGTTATTATCATTTTATAGGACTAACATGGAATAACATCGAACTTATAAATTTTAAAAATATACTTACATGCATGCAGATGGTACTCCTGCTACTGCTAAGGACAGAACAACTTTGCTGGACAACAAAAATAGGTCACTCATTTGGAGCATCTTTGGAGGAGATTTGATGAATTACTTCAATACTTTCGACATAAAACTGGTTTCAGTTACTCCAAAAGGTGAAGGAAGCTGCCTTGCTAAGTGGGTAATTGAGTTTGAGAAGAAAAATGAGGATGTTCCGAATCCAACTTCTTATTTAAAAGTGCACGAAAATTTGTGCAGAATAATTGGTTCTAATTCATTAATATAACCTCGCCTCTTGGACCATCTCATGTATGTAATAATAGGTGTATGGAAATACCACACCCAATCTAAGTATTAAATAAATTGTAAGGTTGTTTACTATTATTTGGAATTTGACATGGTATTTTGTGTATGTTTTGGGTTATATGGCAATATAGCATGTATGGAGTGATATAAAGATTTTAAATAAGGCTTGGTGTAGCTAAACGACTCGTAACTATGGCGTATTACAGACCACGCCTTGTGAAAAGGTAAAACCTCGATGAATAGAAGAACACAAACTAAAATATAGAACACAATGGTTTTCGTGGTTCGGTCGGAGGATCACGACCTACATCCACGGAGAAAGCCATGAATGGCTGGATTATATTATTTCCACAATTGTGGGATTGATTGGTACAGACTCGAAGACTGAATGCAACTCAATTCAATGTAAAATACATAGAGGTCACTTCTATTTATGGAGTGATTTGGGTATCTTATTTTCCTAGGACTCTATCTAGGATAAGTATAAAATAATATCTTCATATATCTTAGACGGTTGATACGGATATCTACGGATCTCGATTCATCTCGATCTTTGTACTCTAACACTCCCCCTCAAGTTGGAAACAAAACTTGTGGAGTTTCTAACTTGAAAATTGAATTTGGAAAAGATGGATGTTGCTCGCATACGATCGGATTCAAACTTGAACTTGAACTTGAACTTGAATTTTAGTTTTTGGTTAATGTCGAACAATTGCCAATGGTGTTGATTTCTTCGTTTGCAACTTGAACTTGTAATCGACACAAACTTGATTTAATATTTTTGTCTTTCGTAAGCTTGAATCTCATTCTTTTCTTCTTTGCTTTATTTCTTTCTCGAGCTTGAATAAAATTTGGTGAGAGGGAGGTGAACTTCAAATTTATCAACAAACTAAGGAGGAAACGATACCATATGTAGTTGATGATGGAAGAGATGAACCGGTGGATCCACGAAGAGGATGATGAAGACATAGTGTCACAAAAAGAAGAGATAGGTGACAGAAAAATTATATCACAACTAGAAATAGTCGGAGAAAAGAGACAGTAGTGATTTGTCCGAGAAAGATTTTGCAACAATATGAGCAAAAGATGTCACACAAAACTGTGGTAAAATTTTGTCACAAATAAAAAAGAAGGTGACAGAAAGATAGTGTCTCGAAACCATGTGAAATTTCACACTCAGGTGAGAGAAACCATGAGGGAGAGATTACAACCCACGAGTGATATCGTGAGGGAGAGAGATATAGCCGAGAGAGAAGGTTATGGCCGAGAGATTGAATACGATGAATATCGAGATGAAGCAAAAATTATAGTAGTATATCCTACTAAATATGATTTGAAGGTGGTGTAATTGATGAGATTAGAGAACGACCATCAACGATGTGTGGAAATTTGCGACTCCTCATTAAGAAATCCCGTCAGTGATGACTGAACGATCAAAACAACAAAAAAAATTGTCAACTTGCAGAAGCTTAATCCAGATGCAAAAGAAACGATTCGGCAAAGACCGTTATGAGAAGAGAGTGAATGATGGATTAAGGTGAACTCACCACAGCCGATAGAACGACAATATTAAGGTGATTAAAAATATACTGATTAACTTGCTCATAAGAAGCATGTTGAAGATGATTGGACGATATTTGAATTCGACCAAAGAGAGAGGAAACAAATCATAGCTACAAAACTGAAGCTGGAAATCTTAATGAGTGAAGTGATGAAGCTTCATTCCAAGTTAAATTGAGAAGAGAACAACACTAAAGTCGTGTTATGATCGACAAGCTATCCATTTTCGAAAAGGACAAGGTCACGGATCTAATTCCCGAACAAAATAGACATACTTTATTTGTTGAAAGGAAATTCCAAAAATATATACTGGAAAGTTGGATTGGTCGGCAATGGCGCCTTTGGAGATGGGCTAAATCGCGGACCAAGATGGTACTTAGCACTAGTAGAGAGAGAAATAGAAAACAATAGAGGTCACTTCTTTTGTCAAAGCCACATCTCTCTGTATAAGAACAGAAATCATGAACTGAAGGTAGAGAGAGAGAATTTTGCAACATATCGACAAAGT
>BEHA01003003.1:368427-378684 GCA_002897215.1 Eschscholzia californica subsp. californica | reverse complement strand
GTGGAAGTTGTGTCTGGAATTCATAACCACGAATTAGCTGTAAGTCTTCTTGGTCATGCATATGCTAATAGGTTGAGTTGCAAAGAACAAGATTTAGTTGATAAGTTATTGAAAATTGGTACAAAACCGCATGATATACTTTCACAAGTGCGTGCCACATTTAATGATAACACTTCCACAATGAAAACCATATACAATGCAAAGGCGAAGATACGCAGTTTGAATCAAGAAGGAAGAAGTCCAATGCAACAATTGATGAAGTTGTTAGTGGAAAACAACTATGTTTATCATTTCTCGAAAAATGAAGAGACGGATGAAGTCACTAACCTATTTTGGGCACACCCCGACTCAATCAACATATTGAAATGCTTCCATACGGTATTGATGCTTGACTGTACCTACAAAACAAACCGTTTTAAGAAGCCGTTGCTTCAGATTGTTGGGATTACATCTACTATGAAAACTTTCACAGCGGCGCTTGTTTTTATGGATGGAGAGGTGACAAATCAATACGCGTGGGCTCTTAATCGTCTGAGAACATTGTTTCCTCCTGACTCAATGCCAAAAGTGTTTGTAACCGACCGTGAACTTGCTCTCATTAATGCCATTGGTGAAGTATTTCCACATGCCAACCGATTGTTGTGTACGTGGCATATTGACAAGTGTATGGTAGCAAAAGTAAAAGGTAACCTCAAACATAAAGAGTTCAAAAATTTCATGTCAATATTTCGCATGATTATGTATGCAGAGACCGTATCTGACTATAATCAAGCAGTGGGAGAATTTGTGAGGACATGGTCACGGTCAAATCTAAACGATGTAACCTGTGTCCAGAAGACTTGGTAGATACTTAAAGATACATTTATCACAGCATGGACGAATCAGGTGATGCATATGGGTAATAATACAACCAATCGTGTCGAGGGGGCTCATGCAAAGTTGAAAAAACACTTAGGCAACTCCGAAGGCAACTATGTTACATGTTGGGAATCTATACATGCCATGAACGAGATAGCTATTCGAGAGATCAAAGCTTCATTTTAGTATAGTCGTACAAAGGTGAAGGGTCCTCACCAAAGCAAGTTTATGAGAGATCTTAGAGGGTATGTTTCACATGCTGCCTTAGACCTAATGGTAGATGAGAGATACCGTGCAGATGGTATTACCATTAACGTCAAAAATTGTGGATGTGTTCTCCGATCTGTTTATGGGCTTCCTTGTGCACACGAGATGATTGATTTAATGAAACAACAAAAGGTATTTCCATTAGATATCATTCACCATCAATGGACTCAATTATCAATTAATCCCATTCCGGAGGAGTACAATGATCTTGACTCATCACATGAAATGGAACTACTTCATATGTTGTGGGGTAGGTCGACCGGTCCTGAGAGGAAAGCAATACTTGAAAGATTGAGGGACGTTGTCTCGCCGCTTACGACCAACTTGTCTGAGCCATTACAAAAGACCATAACTAAAGGTGCTCCAAAGAAGAACAAAATGAGCAAAAAAGAGAAGGAAGCCGCAAAATCAACGAAAAGAAACTTATCCGCTTTCGAATATGCCAAATGCATTGATGAAGATCTTCCATCACCTCCCATCGTACGTACACGTAATACTCGGGCTACTCGAGGGAGTGGAGACTGTTATTTAGATCAAATGCCGGTTATTATTTATCCATTTATAAATGCTATAAATGACGTGCCAGGCGATGGTCATTGTGGGTACCATGCCGTAGCTCAAGGACTTGGCTTTCCTCTAAGTACTGGTTGGAAAGAGATTCGGAAGATCGTCCTCGAAGATCTTAATAATCACAAGGATTTTTGGGAAGAGATGTTTAATGATGACTATTATTCCACCTTAGCGGCAACTAACAACTTTGATCCAGGTGTTGACAGAGATTGGTACTACAGTCACTCTTATACTAATTATGTCGTCTCCACTCATTACAACTATGTATTGGTTCATCTCACTTTAGCAGGTTCAACAACTTTCTTACCCTTGCGTAATGGTCCCCCAGTTTCACAGTCAGGTAACTTGTCTCAAAATTATGAAATGATATGCATTGGGTATGTCAACGACTGTCATTTTGTTTCTATTAAACTTGGGAGAAATGCTATACTTCCTCCACTTGCATTACAATGGCAGAGATATGCAACTAATGAGGCCCGAGGTTGGTTCGATCTTGTTGGAGACAGAATTGACAACGAAGGCGCGTTCTACCCTCCACGTAGCGAGTCAAATGAACCTTCAGAGTTCGTAGTTAATCTTGATGATTGAAAAACATATATGAGATTGTTTTGAAGTAAAAATTTTTAATTAGAAATTTTTGAGATTATATTAGAGTAACTTAAAGTAATATTGTTTTGAGGTTTAATTTTAATTATACTAGAGTAATTTAAAGTAATTTTTGATATAACTAACAGAGAGAGAGAGAAGAGAGAAAAGAGAAAAACTTACTGGACGGACTGTCCTGTCCGTTTCGGGACGGATGGGTTAATCCGGGACTAAATTTAAGCCCCGGGTCTAAGTTCGGACGACGACCTCCGGGACCTTGTCTCTCTGGACGGACTGTCCTGTCCGTTTGAGGACGGATGGGTTAATCCGGGACTAAATTTAGGACAGTCCGTTTGAGGACGGATGGGTTAATCCGGGACTAAATTTAAGCCCCGGGTCTAAGTTCGGACTGCGACGACCTCCGGGACCTTGTCTCACTGGACGGACCGTCTTGTCCGTTTGAGGACGCATGGGTTAATCCGGGACTAAATTTAAGCCCCGGGTCTAAGTTCGGACTGCGACGACCTCCGGGACCTTGTCTCACTGGACGGACCGTCCTGTCCGTTTGAGGACGGATGGGTTAATCCGGGACTAAATTTAAGCCCCGGGTCTAAGTTCGGACTGCGACGACCTCCGGGACCTTGTCTCACTTGACGGACCGTCCTGTCCGTTTGAGGACGGATGGGATAATCCGGGACTAAATTTAATCCCCGGGTCTAAGTTCGGACTGGACGACCTCCGGGACCTTAACTCACTGGACGGACCGTCCTCTCCGAGCAGAGTACTGTTTTTTTCCTTCTTGTTATCAACTCAAATTCAAATAGTTTTATAAACATGAACATTTACACGAACCCAAAAAGTTTATCACATTCCACATTAATAATATCCAAAACGAACCGAACAAGTTCATCACATCTACATTAATAATATCCAAAAAAAAACATAACATTCAAAAAAGATTCATAACATTCAAAAGGATTCAATATCCAAAGTGTTTTTTTCCATATCTACCCGTTCTCATGCATTTTTTCTTGGCCTCTTTTTTACAGCGGGTTTCCTTCTAGGTCCGTCCACTAGCTGGGAAGGATGAGAGGGTTCAGCTTGAGAGGGTTCAGCTTGAGAGGGTTCAGCTTGAGAGGATGTTGGAATATCGGGAAGCGGTTGTTGAGCGATGACCATCTCTAAAGTTTCACGAACTGTTGTATAGTCGGTCTGATTTAGAGCCGCAAGGCACCTCTTCGCTCCATCCAACTGAAAACAGACACACATGGAAAAAATCAAACTCATGATAGTCGAAGAAGATAATATAAGAACATTTGGTAAAAAACTTACAAAGTATGTCACTGATCCCAAGTATTGTTTTTCACCAGATTTTCGAAAACGAGTATTTTGGACCCTGGGGTGCGAGACTTTGGTGAACCACTCTAAATAATTGGGTACGGATTCCCATTGAGCCAGGTGACAAATTCTTGATCTATCTTCGGGGTGGAGTAGGTGATCCTCCCAACGCTTCCAATACCAAGTAGTATTACCGTAATTTTTTACTTCACCTTTCTTCAATACCTTCTTCGGTCTAATCGGCGCCTTAGGAATTGTCTGAACCAACCCCAATTGCCTTAAAGCCCTATCTGGGTTATACGACTCGGCGATGTCGTTAACCACAAGACATCCCGTGTAGTATGAGTACTCGGGTGTATCTATTACATCTACGGACTCCATGGGCCGATATGGATCCCAAATCACCTACATGATACATATAAATATGAAAGATATGAACAAAAAAGGAAAATAAAATAAAAGAAGATTTAAATATACTTACATCTCTCTCCGTTAGATCGTCTAACTGCTCCCGGAGGTTGTATAATGCACTCTTTTGGGTTCCTTTCATAATGTGCTCCTCCCATTTATGCATACGGGGAATGTTAGGGCTAGCCACATATGAATGGTTCGGAACGGATAAACCAAGATTGAAATGATCATCTATCCAAGCCTACAAAAAAAAAGTAATGTCTTAGACATGAATATTTTAACTAAAACTAAACAAATCTATAAATAATCAATATAAATCAAGTATTACCTGCAAAAGTGTCAGGTAACCTGCCATCTGATGAGCACCATTTGTCGAGGCTAACCCAAGTTGCCTATAAAGAAAGGCAAGCACAGCGGTACCCCAAGAGAATTTAGGAATCTCATCCAGGTGCCTCAAGTACTGTAGGAAAATAACTGGGACCTTGGAACCACTTTTATCAGCGAACAGTGTTGACCCTAACAAATGTAGTAAGTATCCTCGTGCACAACAGATCTTTCTTTCTTCAGTGTCATCGTCTTTCGAACCGCTGAGGTTTTCTCTCAACCATCTCAACCGGATACTTCTCGAGGAACCCATTTCTTCTTCGGCAACCTCGTACTCAACTCCTAGATACCAAGAAACCAAATTTAAGTCTTCTGTTTCATCCTCTTCTTCTACAGCGACCACACGACCTTCAATCGGAAGTGAACAAATACGATTTACATCGTCTAGTGTGATCGTCATCTCTCCAAACGGCATATGGAAACTGTTTGTATCCTCGTACCACCTCTCAACAAATGCATAAATTATAATCCGATCCAACTTCTGGTACGAGTACTTGGCAATGTGAGCCAGTCCGGTGCTCTTAACCAATTCTTGAACAAAAGAGCACTCCCGATCCAAGTCCCATATTTGTGTTTTCTTTTCATCATAAATTTCTTGGACCGAAAGAGACCCAGTAAGAACAGCAGGATAGTGATTGTGTAGTTTCAGCAACGCTCTCTCCTGAAAATAAAAATAAATCAAACATAACAAGAATATTTAATCACAAAGTTAATTCCACACCACACTTACCGGATTATTCCATATTTGGAATGCTATGTGTTTCTTGAATCCTTTCAACAAGGATCGATCAGACGGACCCCCTGAATAAGGGTCTGAAGGATCTGCATCAACTGGTTCTTGGGTTTCATCGACCGCCATTCGACTTTGAACTCTACGAGCCCTAACACTCCCGGTAGGATGAACACGTTCAGCCATGATAAAATTAAGACGAGCTATTAAGAAATAAGATAACCTCTTATAGAATAAAAGGTAAATTCGAAGGAAAAAATAAATATTATTCAGTAATCAAACACTTTATGAAATTTAATCATGTAGATTTGTCAAATTGATTGTCAAACTAAGAAAGATGATCAATTACTCATGTTAATTGGATAACTAAGTTTTTTTATTTCTGGTTTACTAGATTGTGCTTCACATAAGGACTGTCCACAAATGTTCGGACTGTCTACGCCGAAACGTTACGGACTGTCGACGCCGAAACAGCTCGGACTGTCTACGCCGAATTATTTCGGACTGGTTCGAGTCCGAATAGTGGCAGAATTACATCCGACCAGTTTCTCTCCAAAAATCTAAGAAAATACAATATACTATCAACCCAAGTAACAAATATTCACTACCATGGCTACCATTACCACATTAAAACGAAAAACATTAAAAATGAACAAGATTTCAAAACAAAAACCTTAAACATTCATGGAACATTCATGGAGTTCTTTCCAAGGACAAAAAATAGTTAAGAAGTTACCTAAGATGAAGAGAGGAAGTGCTGATGTTGCTGATTTGCCCTAGATGGAACCAACCGTGCCCTACCGTGCCCTAGGAGAGAGAGAGAGAAGTTACCTAAACCCGTTTCCCCTTTTTCCCAATTCGTTTTCAAAACGAAAAGAACTGCTGCCTATGATGCCCTAATGGTCAAGGAGAGGGGGGCGCTTAGAGGCGCCTAAGGCAAAAAACATGTTCGTACGGGGTGCGCCTATAGAAGGAGGCCCCTACAGCATTTTGAAGAGGCGCCTATAGACGCGCCCAAAAATTATTTTATTATAACAACAAACTTAAAATGTAACACTTTTTCATACACAGTGAATTTTGAAATCTTTATCACTATAATTTTGTTCTCATAAAAAATGTAAACTGAATTTGTTTTTGCTACATTTTTAGTATTTTAATAGCATTTTTTTTTACTCTATTAGCATCTGTTATGAATATGTTAGAAGTAGGTTAATAATCATTTTATTATTTCGCTAGCATCTTATTGATTCTAACAACATTCTTATATACAACAGAATTCTCAAAAAATTTCTAGCATTTTATTTATTTTAAAAGTTCAATAATATACATACAAAAATAAATTCTTCTGAAATTAGGATTGCATTTCTCTAGCATCTTATTGATTCTAACAACATTTAAAAAAAAATTTAAGAAGAAGGACCAATTTTTTCTCTAGAATTTCTTTGATTCTCTTGCAATAATTATATTTCTCTAGCATCTTATTGATTCTAACAAAATTTTTCTCAAGTTATATTATGTTAACTAAATTTTTAATATTTCTCTAGCATTTCACCGATTTTCCTACACATGTCTTAAATTATGTTTCTCTAGCATTTCATTGATTTTCCTGTAATACTTATATTTCTCTAGCATCTTATTTATTTTGACACAATTCTCCTGAAATTATATTATGTTAACCAAATTTGAATAAAAAAGGTATAACTAAAAGTTTGGCCATTACGATAAACGAAAAAGGAAACTTTTGTCGTGGAAGGAAATTTTTTTTTTTCAGGAAATAATTTAGTGAATCTTTAATTTGGATTTTTATATTTTAACTTAGGATAGGTTAGGTAGTAATAAAAAATCAAAGGTTAGACATGTAATTTACTCTAAGTGGATTAATTTTCTATTTCAGATTATCTTTGGACTCTAGACCCATTGATCATTCGATTTTGGACTTAAAACCCATCCTCCCTTAAAAATATCCAAGTACAACGAGTGAAATCCTCTACCAATGTTAGGAAATAACGACATCCAGAGTGAGAGGGGACATAGAATGGTCCCCATAAATCGGCATGAATAAATTCAAAAGAACGAGTGACTTAGTGGAAAAGGTAAACGTGTAAATTTGGATAAAGGACAAATTTCAGACAGAATTTTATTTAATGGAAATAACTTCATACATGGAGTTCTTGAAATTAAATACTTAAAAGTAGTAAAGGAGGGATGTCCGAGGTGCCGATGTCATATATCGGAAACTCTTTATTATTGAAAATAATATTAGAAACTAAGAAAGAACAAGTCCTAAGATCCGTGCGAAGAAAATATAGTCCATCATGAAGATCACCAAGTCCAATCCTCGCTTTCGTCAATGGGTCCTGAAAGACACAAGAAGCGAAATCGAATGTTACTGGACATCGAAGAAAAATAGTGATTTTGGAAACAGAAATTAAATTGATTTTAAATTCTGGAATGTGTAAAACATTATGAAGTAGAAAATTTTTATTGAAAACAATCGTTCCAATATGACTGACTTTAATGCGAGAACCATCTGGAAGACGGATGAAGTAATTTGACGGAGCTTTAGTATAATATGAAAAACGAGATAAGGAACAACATATGTGTTTGGCAGCGCCAGAATCGATAACCCAGGGAGAAGAGGTGAAAGAAATACCTGAGTGATTATTACCTGAACCCGTGAGGTTAATACCTGGGTCGGCTTAAGTAGGGGGAATGGCGAGGGCGCCCTGCAGAATTCCGTTGTTGATCGAGTAAGGACAGCAACCCATGGTATTGCTCGTTGGTTAAGCTGGTGGCTAGGGGCACCCCCGTGTCTACTTGATTCTCGTTAGGAGCGGCAACGTTGCCAGCAACCGAACCGATGGGACGATTTGGCCGTGGACGAGTAGGTTGACCCTGTCGGTTCGGGTAACCATTGAGTTGAAAGCATGTTCCCCGAACATGACCGTTTTGTTGACAATAATCACAAAAGGACGCGGTCATTTAGGACGTGGACCATTCGGTTTATCCATCCGAAAGGGATGTTGATCATTGTTGTAGGTAGCAAGGGCGACGGTCTCTGATAGATTAGAAGTAGGGGCCATGATATTTTTTTGGATTTCCTCTTGCTTAACAAGTGAGTGAATTTTCAAAATTGAAGGAAAATGATCCATTAACAAAACTTGACTTTGAATCGCCGAAAAACGACCATGAAGTCCTTGAAGAAATTCCATGGCACGTTCTTGATTAGAACGATCAAGTGACAATTTCACTTGGCCACAAATACATGGATCAACAACCAAAAGAGATTGTAAATCATCTTGGAGAGATTTAAGTTGAGTAAAGTACGAAGAAACATCATGTCCTTCTTGTTTGAAGGAAGAAATTGTCCGTTTTAATTGATAAATTTTCGGAGCATTGGTTTGAAAAAACCTTTCATATAGATTACGCCAAATATCGGCGGCATTATCATCATATAAAACGGAAGATCGAATATCCGGAGCAATAGAATTGATGATCCAACTACTGACAAGATCATTACACCTTCCCCATGAATGTAATTGAGTTGGAGAAGTGGGTTTGGGATTAGAACCGTCTACAAACCCGAATTTATCTTTAACTCGAAGAGCCATCTTCATAGCTCTTGACCAGGAGGCATAGTTATCTCCAGTTAATAATGGAGTGATGAGAATAGTAGTTGGTGAATCAGAGTGATGAACACCAAACACTGGATTAGGTGGAGAATGAGGAGTATAATCTCCAGAATCGATATCAGTAGTCATGATAAAAGAAACTAATATTAAAAAAAAAAAATTGAATTGGCTCTTATACCATGTGAAGAGGTAAATCACCTCTTGAATAGTTGAGATAATAGTTAACTTTGAACAGAGAGAGAGAGAGAAATCGTATGGGAGAGAGAGATATATATGAGAAAGAATTCTCTGTGTGTTTATTCATGTAGTTTACATGAGTATTTATAGTTTTACATGTAGGTTACATAAAGCAGTAAATATAGGGAAAAGGAAATCTTCCTTATACACATTATTACATAAAATAACAACTTCTAATTAGGAAACCCTTATTACAGCCGGTTGGGTCTTACTCTCATAGTCGGCCGGTCACCTTCATGATGTAGGTGGGCTTGTGTGTACTCGGTTGGGCTTGGGCCTTGTGATATACCTTAACAGTGAGGAACTCTTCCTTTGGCTACAAAGGCTCATAAGTCCTAACCAGTTAGTTTCACAATACCATAGGAAAAAGAAAGATACACAATATGTCTTTGAGCATGGGAGTTACAGAGTTATTCAATCATGATGTAATTTTATATAATATTGAAGTATCCATGTCATGTAATGAATGTGTTACATCCTGGAGTCTAATGTAGAAAAAAAAAATACAATGAGACAATAAATTCTTTTTTATGAGAACCATGACACAATAATTGAAGTGTTATGTCAACTATAACTTATCCCACCTCATTCAACACAATCAAACATCAATATTAGACAATATGATTCAAAAAACAGGTGATGAAAGTAAGTAGACATAGAAATTAGAGTATCCTTTCTCAACCAAAAGTAAAAGTTTTTTTTTTTGCGAGAATTAGAATTATTTTTGCTTTTATAAACCAAAAAAATATTGTCAAGATTATATTTGGCAAAATAATTGGTTACAAGTAATAAAACATTGGTTCTTTTTTTAGCTGAAAAATAAAATATTAGTTGGGTAACATATTTTCATTTCTCATAGATACATATGATTTTACTACAATTTATTTATGACTTTTATGATTACAACTGTGCATAAGTGGTGGTGATCTCGGATAAGGTGATAGTAGTAGTGGTGGTTGTGGTGATAAAAGTGATAGTGGTGTTTGAGACTTTGAGGCATCACGATGGAGGTCTTGTGGTGGTTGAGATGTGGTTATTAAGGTGAAGTGGTGGAGGTACGATGGTGGTGGTGATGGAGCTATGATGGTGGTGATGGACGTATGGTGATAGTTGTGGCTGAAGTATGACAATGGTGGTGGTAGTGGCGGAGGTATGTTGTTGATGGTTCAGGTGTTGTGGTGATGGTTGAGGTTTAATGGTGGGTTTAGAGTGGTGGAAGTGCGGAGGTTGTTGTTGTTGTTGTTG